>VWZF01005580.1:442095-460454 GCA_013396755.1 Sclerurus mexicanus
TGTTGAATTGTTCTCCATAGGCAGAAATTGGTTGTGATTTGATCTCCTAAAAATATCCTTCCAGAAGCTGAAGTTGCCTTGTAAAAGCTGCTGAGTATTCCTGACCTTTCCAAGGAATGTTCACCCAGGCTGGGAAATGAAACAGGAGCAGAAAGGGCAGTTCCAGAAAAGATAATTCCAGAATAAACCAGGCTGGGAAGTCCGTGTGGGTTTGGGGGGGTTTCACATTGGAACACCTTCTGCATAATAATGCAGTGGCTTCTTAACAGCAAGATTTGGCTTCATTTCAGTATTAAATTGACTTTGTCCTGGTAATACACCCTGAGGAAACTTATTGTAAAAAATGGCAGCGGTGAATCAACGTCACTTGGTGAAAGAGAGAGGTGGAAACTTGTCTTGTGTTTGGAGAAGGTGGTTTTGAGACTGTGCTGTGACCTTGGGTTGGGAGACACTGAGGCTGATGGGGGCAGTGATAAAGCAGGGCTTTGGTTTTACCACTTAATCACAAGGTGCAGGGGAAGAAAGTGTCAGTGGGTTCTGCGCCTGCAGTTCCAGGTTCCTCAGCACAAGCAGAATTTCAAGGAAAACGGAATATCTAAATGTAGGTGTTTTTCTTTTCCTCCTGATTTCTACAGCACTTTGAGGTTCTGGCACCTTGTCTTTTTAATAGTGTTTAATATTTGATAATCAGTCTCCTATTTATTTTAAATAATGACAAAGTAATTGGTTTTCTTTTTTTTTTTTAATTAATTCTAAGAAATATGTATTCTTTCCCGTAGAAAGAGAAAATAATATAAAATAGATCTTAGCAAGAAATTTGAATTTATTGTGCGAAATAACTGCATTGCCAAAAGGAATTTTTACAAACAGCATTGATGCTTTTGATGCTAAAAACCCTTTAAAGTGCAACAGGGGGTTTTTTGTTGCCTTTTTCACTGTCTCTGACTTTTGTGCTGTATTTTATTTATACTCTGAAAGTTCCTCTTGAGTGGGAAGACTTGAATTCCGTGGATTTGCACCTTGTCCCCTGTGCTGTCCCTGCCACTGCAGGATGCAGCGGGGTGACTTAATCCTTCCCCCACAGTGCTGTTTCACTGCAGCTCAGAAATGAAGATGTGAAACAGCTCTAAACGTTGGGGGTTTTCATATTGCGACGTCCAAAATTGAATTGTGTTTTAAAACCCCACACAATCAATTCAGGCAAACTGAAGGGTTTCTCTTGAAATTATTTATTTCTCCCAGGAGGGCTTTGGTTATAATTTTATTTAAGTCTTTCCTATGTGTTATTTGGGCGAAAGAGCTCCAGCCTAAGGAGCTGCTGCTGCGACAGGGACGTTTTCTCGGGGTTTTATTGCAGTTTAAGCTGAGTTGTAAGTTCTTTTCCTAAGAGAAATCAGGTAAGTCCTGAGTGCAAACCCATGGCGAGGGTGCGTGTGGATTTAATTAACAGCCTGCCTAATGAACTGCTGCACTTGCAGAGGTGCCAGGGAGGAGCTGGTTTGGGGAGGAGCAGAAGTTCCTACAACACGACCTGTCTTAGTGGGGGTTTGTCAGTGAATTCCTGTTTTATCCCTCCTGGCTCCTTAGGTGGTGTCAGTAATTCCCTTTTTCCCTGTTTGCAGTGTGTGTGTTCCAGCTTTGTACATGTATTCTAAAAAAAAAAAAGGCAAGAAGCTGTTTTGTGCTCCAACTCGCCCTGGAAATGTGGCTTTAGGCAAATGTCCACCCCAAAGGCTGCTGGGGTGGGAATGGAGAGCTGGATCTGCCCTTAGGGACAAACTCTTCCAGTCGGCTTTTCTGCACTCGTTTCATTTGCAGGGAGGTAAGGAACGGTCCAGTTTTTGTTCTTGAGCTTGAAATCCACCGAGTAGAAATCGAGATTTGGAAAAAGTTCTACTTGGGTTTTGTTTAGGTAACGAAACAGGAGTAATTCCCTGATGGATTTGTGCTGTGTTGCACCTCCAGGCTGCCCTGAGCCAGGAATTGCTCAGGAAAGGGGAGGCACGGGAAGCTTTGGTTATTTATTGTGCCTCTAAACGTGGCTTTAAAGGAGGAATAAAGACATTAATTGGTTCCTGCCCCTGCACAAATCTTGTTGTGGTTGGTTCTGTGATGGAGTTGGAGGTTTCCATCCTTTTTTCCTTCACTTCTGAGCAGTGAGGAGACAGTACATAAATAAATAGTTCTGGGTCTCCTGCCTAAATCAGAGTAGAGAATCAAGGAGTGAGGGGGAAAATCCTGCACTGTTCAGTCCTGGCCAACATTTGCAGCTTCATTTCAGTTTGTGTCTCCACTGGAGTTGTCATGTTTGTACATTTTCATTTGTGCTCTGCTGCCTGATTTTCTGACACGCTCTGAGACACGTTTGTTTTCCTCTTGCCTGCAACGCATGAAAACATTCACTTGGGGTTTTTTTTTTAAGCGTCTAATGGAGAAGGACAATTAAGTTGTCAGGATGAAACACATCATCACACTCATGATGGCTTCATGTCATGCCCAGTGCCTGTTATTCCTTCACTGTAATACAGGATGTGCTGAAAAAAACCCTGGGTGGGAATGTCAGGTTATGGAATCTCAGGTTGGTTTGGGTTGGAAGGGACCTCAAAGCCCATCCAGTGTCACCCCCTGCCTTGGGCAGGGACACCTTCCACCAGCCCAGGTTGCTCCCAGCCCCGTCCAACCTGGCCTTGGACACTCCCAGGGATCCAGGGGCAGCCACAGCTTCTCTGCCCAACCTGTGCCAGGGCCTGCCCACCCTCCCAGCCAAGAATTCCTTCCCAATATCCCATCTATCCCTGATTTTACTGCTAAAACTGCCTGCATTGAATCTGTTTCTGTACGTTCCCTCTCTCCAAGTGACTTCCCAAATCCAGCTGTTGCTGCTATAAAAATTGATGTATGGAAGTGTACCAAAGTGACTTGTTGGCCAGAAAGTCCTCAGTACGCCCCAGAGCTGCCACCGAAGCTCACCCCTGGTGCCACCTCCCCCCGGAGCTGCCCCAAATCCCCTGTTTCCCAGCTGGGAATTTCAGACTCGCACAGGCACCCGTTGCATTGGGTTCATTCAGTGAAGCTCAATTTGTGCTGTGTTGACTGGAACAGCAGGGCTGAGCACGGAGCCTTCATTAGGGAGCAAATCATTGCTTGCACTCCGGAAAAAATGGGAATTGGGGGTATTTTTAACCTACCTGTAGATAATACACGCACTGTTCCTGCACGTGTCGCAGTTCGCCGTGTCCTGACCGGTCCGATACGAAAGCCTGAAAGGTGAGAACAGGAAATCATTAAAACCTCATTTTTTTAATGTGTTTTTGCCTTCTAGGACTTTTTTTCCCCAATAATCAGAACTTCAGGATTATTTTTTTAACTTTACTGAATAAAAAAATGGAGCCATTAGGAAACCAGGAGCAAAATCAGCACATTCAGCTTCAAAGCAGAAAGTAATTTTTTTGGGGGTGGATGAATGCTTTTTCCACTTTCATCCTGAGCAAACTGTTAGCACCGAGCAATAAATACATAAATAAATGCATAATATTATATAATGGATGCATAAATAAACATATAATCCATTATGTTAGCAGGAATGTATGAATATAATACGGAAAAATAGAATAGATTTAGGAATTTCATGCCTCTAGTGAGGTCTGTTATAGGGATGTTTATGTCTTAAAAGGAAGAAAATGCCTTTTCAGTACCATTTCCTGCACTTCTCCAGCTGTGCTTTGTCATGCTCTGCTTTGAAGTCTCTTACAGCAGTGGCTCTTCCTTTACCTGGGATTGCCTCTGGCTTGGTCAGTTTTTATTAAAAAAGGGGTTTTGAAGGTAGGCAGGCTCTGTTTTATACGTAGAAATGTGATGGAAATAAATAAATGAAAAAGAGCATAGGTGCCTGTCAACGTGAATGTCCTGGCATGCAAAGGAGTTTAACGAGTCAATTCCTAAGTCAGTGTTCCTGCATTAGAACTTGGAGACTGCTTTGTAAAATCCCCAATTTAGACGCACTTGAGGGAGAATTGCCTCATTTTTCAGGTGCCAAAACATCCAGCCTATCCAATATCAGGTGTTAATGGGGAGTTTTTGATGTGCCCCTCCCCGAGATGAGAAAGGAGCATTTCTGAGACGCTGCAGGCTCTTTGTTCAGCCTGGGGAAGGACCTGGCTGGTCCTGACAATGACAATTTTCTTCAGTAGTTCAGAGGTTGGAGTGTGTGATTGTGAGTAGTTTGAGGTTGCTCTGGGTGCAGCTCCTGGCACCTCGGTGGCACTGCCAGCAGTTCCTAAGAGGGTGAATCTCCTTCTTTTAAGACTTTTTGCCTTCTAAAAGCGGAGTGCAACCCGGAGTTCCCGCTGCTGCAGGTGCTGTTTGGTGTGCAGGAGCAATACCTGCTTTTCATCTCCCCTTCTAAACCCTTTCAGAAGGCGCCAGCCAAATTGGCACTACCCTTAAACTTAGACTTGTAAATGGGTATTTTTTCCCGAGCTATTGATCAAATCTTAAAAACTGAGTAAAGATACAACATTTAAAGTCTACAGATGAGCTGGGGAAGGCCTTTATTTACTGAGGACATAAAAAATAGTCAATAGCTGCCCTCAGAGGAACGTGCAGGGCTGTGTGGGAGCCTCTTTATAGGTAAAGCCATAAACACGTGGTGGCAGGTGCCAACTCCTTTTGTCTTTCTGCTTCAAATTGGTTTCCAGTTGGGACATTTTCATTCTAACTCTGAAATGAATTAATTATCTGGCTCACAGATTAATGATGTCCTCCTCCCTGCCAGCCTCTCCTTCCACAGGTCCCTGCTGCTCCCCTTCAGTCTCTGCTCTGCTCCAGAGAAATCATGGAATAATAACGAGGGTTTCTGATATGGTCTCCAAAGGTGGAGAATCCCAGACTGGTTTGGGTTGAAAGGGACCTCAAAGCCCATCCAATGCCACCCCTGCCATGGGCAGGGACACCTTCCACCAGCCCAGGGTGCTCCAAGCCCCATCCAACCTGGCCTTGGACACTCCCAGGGATCCAGAGGCAGCCACAGCTTCTCTGGGCACCCTGTGCCAGGGCCTGCCCACCCTCCCAGCCAGCAATTCCTTCCCAATATCCCATCCATCCCTGCCCTCTGGCACTGGGAAGCCATTCCCTGTGTCCTGTCCCTCCATGCCTTGTCCCCAGTCCCTCTCCAGCTCTCCTGGAGCCCCTTCAGGCACTACAAGGCCACAGTGAGGTCACCCCAAAGCTTTTCTTCAGGTTGAACAATCCCAATTGTCCCAGCCTTTCCCCCCAGCGCCTCCATCCCCTGGCCATCCTGGTGCCTCTGTTGGACTTGCTCCAGGTCTGTGTCCTTGACTGTGTTTCTCTGAGGGGTTCCTGGCACTGGTTGTTAGAGGGGACTGATCAGGTCAGCTGCTTGCAGTGATTCCTGTAAATCTGAATTTTATCTTGCCCCCTAATCAGGGTGTTTCAGACCTGTGGTGGTCGCTGGGGACTGGGGAAAGAGGAGGAGGTTTTGCCCTGAGCTGTAGTCCTGCTTCCGTAACTCACAGTGGCTTTGGAACCAAATTAAAAACAAGGTATCAGATTAGATTAATCAACTCTCTTCCTCAAAGTCGGTTTTTCAGTATTTTGCTTAAATTACTTTGCCCCACAGAAGCTGTGGCTGCCCCTGGATCCCTGGAAGTGTCCAAGGCCAGGTTGGACGGGGCTTGGAGCACCGTGGGCTGGTGGGAGGTGTCCCTGCCCATGGCAGGGGTGGAATAAGGTGGTTTTTTGAGGTCCCTTGCAGCCTAAACCAATCTGTGACTCTACTACATGATCATCTTCAAATGCACAATAATTGCAGATTTTCACATACTTAAAAACATATTTGCTGCTATAAGGCAGACTTGTTAAGCTGATGAAAATGGTCCTTTGCTATAAGGATTTAAAAATGAGATGCCTTTTGCATGATGAGTTTGAAATCCTGATTTCTCGAGTGACACGTGGGGCTCTGCTTGGTTTTGGGATCACTGTCGATCCCAGGCTCCGCTGGTTACGGTGTTACATCCGTTTTCTAGCTGGATGTAATTTATGATGAAGTTCTCTTAAAGCAGTATTTTCCTTATTGACTGTTTTCAGCTTTTCAGAGATGATTTTTTACCTATTTAGTAATGTTTTCTTCTTTGAACCACCCTGTTAGAATTCTCCGTAAGCCCCAAGAACACCCCGTGGTGTCCCAGTGTTTGGTTTCCATCTGGCAGTTGCAGAGCTCTGTGTTATGGGAGCGTGTTAGTACAGTATAAATTCAATTATTTCTATATAAATTAATTCTGTTGTTGATACCCCAGGGCTTTGGACTTTTACTTTCTTGTTTTCACATAATTATCTACATAAACACTTGCATGGAATTCATCTCCTTCACGCCGGCAAGGATTTCTCTGCTGGCACAGTGTTCCCATGTAAACTTTCGGGAATGAGGTTGATTTTCAGCACAGGCTTCCTGAAAAATAGAGTTTTTATCAGTGTTAACTCCTAGAAAGTGTGAGCACCGTGGAGACAGGAGAAGGACAGCAGAGTTCTGCAGGATGAGCTTTCCTTTTGAGGTGCAGTATTTTGAATAAGCTGCTTTTTTGCCTTCCTCTTAAAAAATTCGGAGGGTATTCCAGTGCAGAGACAAAAAATTTGTTGGTAAACCAGCTGTTATTTTTGGTAAGAAGAAATCCTTTTCAATGAGATTCCTGCAGAAAATTGTCATCTTTTCAGAGAAATGCACGGTGGGTTTGGTGTGGTTTAGATCCCAAGTGGAATATTTCGGTTTGAACTGGGAGCCGGACGACTCCTGTGGCCAACACACTCCACCTAAAGATAATCTCAGCATTAAGCTTTGCAGCTCCTTGTTTTAGTCTTAAGATCTTGCTTTTGGGAATCCCTCGCTGGTTTAGGTCTAAGAACGTTACATTTTTTAACTCGGTGCTCACTCTCCTCTCCCTTTTTCCAGCCGTTATTCAAGATGGTTCGTTGTGGTTGCTGGGAGGTTGAGCTTGCCCTGTCTGGTGTGAGAGGTTGATGTGCCTGTAAATCCCAGAATCCCAGCTTGGTTTGGGTTGGGATGGACCTTCAAGATCATCTCATCCCACCCCCTGCCATGGGCCAACCTTCCACTAGCCCAGATTGCTCAAAGCCCCCTCCAATCTGGATGGAGATGTGAGGGCACCATGTGCCATCCTTGCCTTCTGACACCAGTTCCTTCCCAACCCCTCTTTGTGACTCCAGCAATAAGACCCCAATCTAGGTCTTTCCCCTAAAAACCATCAACCCCCCAGTTCTTCATCAGTGATCCTAAAACAAAACCCAGAAACATAGACGTGCTCATCAAAGAAACATCAGAGAGATGTCCTAGTTTATATTTGGGGAAATGCATCTTGTGGGTGCTGAAGGAAATGTTTTGGTGTAATTAGGTTGCTCTCTGGGTAATTGGCTACAACTCGTGCTACTCTGTGGGGTTTTTCCCCAAAAACAATGAGGAAAACAGAGTTGAATAAGTGTGGGGTTTTCTTGTTTGCTTTTTTCAGTCCTATCAACATAGCAAAGCAAACATGTGGCTGTTCATTCCTGGTTTGATGGGATGTTGATCTGCAGGAAGGGAACCTGGCCGTGTAATCAGCTTTCCTGGGATTCACATTATTCCTGGCGTTTCCTACTGTTTCAGATCTGAAGTGTTTTGATGCACACTGAGGAGAAGTCACTGCTCCTTTGATACCTTACAGCCTGTGCTTTCTGTTTCCACCTGGATGTGCAGAGATGAGCAGGTCATAGAATCCTAAAATTCTAGACTGGTTTGGGTTGGAATAGACACTTAAAGCCCATCCCATTCCACCCTTGCCGTGTGCAGGGACACCTTCCACTGGACCAGGTTGCTCCAAGTCCAGTCCAGCCTGCCCTTGGAGGTCCTGGAGGGGGGATGGATAGAGGTGAGTTCCATTGGAGATGTCATCTCCACACCAAGTTTTCCCCATATTTTTCCTATCTACATTTCACACCCTTTTCAGGAGGCTTTCATTTTATTGCAGTGTGTTTTTTTTAGCATGCAGGGCGCAACCTGAGCTTAACCTCAATTAACACTCCCAAGTATTAAAATATTATAATGAAGAGCAACCCTTTTGCTGACATGGGCTGGCAGTAACTAAGAATAGGCTGCAATTTTCAGAGCAGCCTAAGGGGATTACACCCTCCAAATCCCTGTGAAACGCAGAATTTGTGCACCTGCTCCAGGCTTTTATTTTAAATACCAACTGTAACATCAAAATCTTTGCATTGGAATATTCTTTACTTGTAGAAATTAGAGAGGCAACATTGAGCTGAGAGAGGGAAGCTCAGATCTGTGTGTGCTTTTTTATTTTAATGGGCATCTATTAAAAAAAAAAAGCAATTCAGAAGGATAGATCTGTTACATCTGGATGTCCTCCCTGATCTGCTGGCATGTAGGGAATATTTGATATTAATTGAGTTCCTTAATGGCACAACTTCCCAGAAGTGGCTGAGCTTCAGTGCGTGTTGATGCTCTGATGGATACAGATCTGGATGATACTGATGCTCCTCACCCTTTTGATGTATCATCACCACCAAGGAGGATAAACAGACTTCAAGAAGATTTTCTTTATGATGTTTTTATTAAAATATAGTGAAACAAATTATCTGAAGCAGGCAGGAGGCCTTTGAAGTGATTTGGAAGTGGCAGTTCTGGCCACTCTGAGGAAGTGCAGGCCATGGTCCTGCTGAAGTCTTGGTGTGAATGGGAATTAGATTTCCTAGTCCTGCTGGCATTAGTTAAACTCACTGATCATGCAGTGGCTGGGGTTGGAAGAGACCTTAAAGCCCATCTTCTTTGGGCAGGGACACCTTCCACTAGACCAAGTCCTGTCCAACCTGGCCTAATGTTCCCTGGCTTTACAGAATAATGCTCTAAAAATCAATAGTCTGGTGGAGAACTTCTCCCAGCTTTTGTTTCCTACTCTCAAGTTTGCTAAGAAACTGTGTTTCAAGGGAAAATTAGCAATATTATCGTTAACAGGGTTTGCCTTTTGGCAGGATCAGATCATTGTGCCATGAGTGGTTTAGTTGTCATTAGGACCTGAATAAGGAATGTGGTAGCCACGTGAAATACAGGGAGATTTCTGGGATGTCGTCTGCAGGTTAAACTAAACGCTGCTTAGCCACGGAGGGTTAGTGTCACCTAGCAAAGATTGGCCATTTGAGCTCATTGGAAACCTCCCATAAATTCATTCGTGGGAGCCAAGTCCCGTTTCTGTGGGCTGGAAGCCTCTGGTTCCCTGAAGAACTTCTGTGCAGGTGTGAACACCCTGGCTCAGCCTTCGGCTCACAGCCAGGTGCTCCGAAAAATCACCTGCCCGGGAGAGAATAAATACTGCGTCAGCCTTTGTGCTGCCGTGCTTTCTTTAGGCTGGTCACAGGGGATGAGCAGTTTTCATGGCACACGAGGGTGACACGGCCCTGGGAATCAGGAATGGTGTTGTGCTTCAGGGGGTCACCTCGAGGGTTCCTGCTTGGTGCGCGCATGGAATTGTTCTGTGTTTTTCAGGGCTCTGGGGGGCTTTGGGGTTAGAGGGTTTTTTTTCCCCTATTTTCCCCTGGTTTTGTTCTCTGTTCTCCCTGTTTTCCTTTTTTTTTGTTGTTGTTTTGCCCTAGGAGCTCGGGAGCCGTCAGAGAGCCACACAGGTCTGAGTGGCCCCAGCGCTGTGCTCCTGGGTGGGGTTTTTTTTTAAGGAATAACTGAGAATTAAGTAAATCTTAATCAAAATTTCCCCATCTCCATGGGCAGGGACACCTCCCACTGTCCCAGCTCGCTCCAAGCCCTTCCAACCTGCCCTTAAACACCCTTTCCTCTCTCTCTATCTCTCGTTATTCCAGGGCTGATACCATTGATTTGGTTTCTGAGAATGCTCTGAAATGAACAGGACTCACTGGTGACATTTTTCAGGCTGTTTCCAAGACAGTAGTTTGTTGTCTTTTCCCGAATCCTGACAGTTGGAAGCAGATGACTAATTTTCTTTTTGAGGTATTTGCACTGTGGGTGTGTGGCACAACTCCCATGACAGCAATTCAAGTGCTTTCCCCCTGTAAATACATTTTGTCTTATACTCAGGTTAGTCAGCGAGTGGTTTTTTAAAAAAATTAAATGCATATTTTAATAGGGCTGTCGAATGATTTAAAAACCCCACTGAGAACAGAGGGAATTGAAACGTATTTCAAGAGAAATCATGAAATCTTACAGGAATTAGGTGCATACAAGGTCTTGCATCTCTCTGGAATATTTGTGCCTCTGTTGTCTTATCAGGAAAATCAGGAGGATAATTAAAATGTCAACTCTTTGTATTAATAATAATTCAGGGAATTTGTTTGCTCTGGCTGAATAGCAGCTGTGTTGGTGGTTATTGTGAGGCTGAGCACTTCCAGCAGGTTATCTGGGAAGCACGTTCCAGTAGTTAGGCTAGGATGAGTTCTGTTCCTTCCTCCTTCATCCCAAATCCCTCTGCTGTGGTTTCCTCCTGACCTCGGGGCAGTTATTGGGATGCCCTGAGTGTCCTGACCCCGCAGATGTGCTGCACCATCCACCCTTAGCTCAGCTTCAGAGTGGTGATGTTCCTCTGCCCACTTCCCATTGCTCTTTCACCCCGAAATCCACTGAATTTTTATTTCCTGCACCAGGTTATTCAGGGGTGAAAATCCCCCCCTGAGCTGAGCAGCTCCTCAGCTGCTCAGGGTAACTCTGACAACACAACTCCCTGGATTTTGCTTGGCTTGGCCTCTTCAACTAAGAGTCCTGCTCACAGACCCTGTTTCTGTAAAGGAGGGAAGATGGAAACATAAAAGTCTGGGGTGTTTTGTCATTATTGGGATGTGATTAAGGTTTCAGTGCAAGCTCAAATACCCTTTTTATCTCTAAGCCTACACGGGCTTAAAATAATAACTCCCTGAGCCAGACTTGTTTCAGATGAAGAACAGGGAGTACCATTGGTGGCCACTGATCCTGGTGCCCAAGGAGGGACTGGATGTGGCACTCAGGGCTGGAGGACAAGGTGGGCATCGGGCACAGGGTGGGCTTTGCCAACCCAAACGATTCTGGGATTCTGTACTTGCAAGAAGGATGTGAAACTTTATGAGCAAAAAACCCCCAAAACAACAGCAGGAAGGACCCTGGAAGTGCTGGAGTCTTCCTGTTGCAGCTTGAGAAGGTCTCCATACTTTGTTTTCTCATTTCCTTGGATAGTGATAGTTTGAGGATCTATTGCAGGCCAGGAGAATGCACGGAGCAGGACTTTGGCCGTTGCCTGAGCTTTGTGCACAATTACAGGTCCCATCGCTGGGAATTGTTTCTGAACTTCTGTGACAATGAGTCAAAGAAATGCCCTCCTGTTTACCAAAGAAATGACCTGAGTCATTCCAGGTTTGAACTGCTCCAGAGTGTAAAGTGCCTTGTTAATGCCACAATAGCTCTGCTGGCCTCCACAATCCAGCCTCTGCTCCCGAGGAATTATTAATCACACCCAGCTTCTGTGGCTGTAAACTGAAAGAAGGTGGATGTAGAATGGGGTATTGGGAAGGAATTCCTGGCTGGGAGGGTGGGCAGCCCCTGGCACAGGTTGGGCAGAGAAGCTGTGGCTGCCCCTGGATCCCTGGAAGTGTCCAAGGCCAGGTTGGACGGGGCTTGGAGCAACCTGGGCTGGTGGAAGGTGTCCCTGCCCATGGCAGGGGTGGCACTGGATGGGCTTTGAGGTCCTTTCCCACCCAAACCATTCCTCTGTATTGGCAAAGCTCTAGAAGAAGCCCTTAAGAGCGATGAAACAGTGTAGACACCTCAGGTCTCTTAAGGTGTGAATGAGAACAGTTCTGGCTGGGCCATTAAACACCCACCCAGCAGTGGCAGAGGTGGGATGCAGGGAGGATGGACACATCCATGCCTGGGAGCTCCTCCCTTTAAAGAGGTTCTCCTGAGTCCACAGATCCCAGAGTGACCTAGGTTGGAAGGGACCTTAAAGACCATCTCGTTCCACCCCACAGACCTGAATCCAGCTCTGTTCTCCGTGGTCTCCAATGTTTTCTCACCTTCAGTTCCCTGGGTATGTTACTCAGGAGCTTTTAAAGACGGATCTGCACATTCACCACCCAGATCTGGAACCTGGGATAGCTGGAGCCTCAGCAGTTTAAATCCAAAACATCTCCATCTTTAGACAAGCCTTTTTCCCATTTTTTTTTCCATTTTCCCCCAGTAAGGATGAGGGATAATTGTCCCTCTGTGCAGCACAGGGGCTCAGGAGCAGCTGTCAATTAGAAATCTGTTGTTTCATCTCCTGGAGAAGGAACAGCAGAGAAATTTAACACTGCACAGCTCATTTTGGTCTCCTTTCCCCCTGCCTGCACAGGCACCTGGCTCATGGCTCTGTGTCTGTGCATCCTGCTGCTGCCAGCAGCCAAAATGCACTTATTAAGGGATTATTCTAATGGTGAACCCGGGGAATTCGGTACCTTGTCATCCTGGTTTTTAAAAGACTGATTTAGCAGGGAAGCTCTCCTTGCAGGCTGTTTGGGCAGCCTGGTGATATTGGAAAGCTCCTGATCCGTGCTAATTCCTATGGATATTCTTAGCAAGGATGTTGTTTGCTTACACTGCTTTTAATCGTGCTTTGTAAGACTTGCCCAGAGTGCCCAGATTGGAATGGTGGTGATTTGCTTTCAGTGGCCTTTGTGTCCCTGCAGCAAATGTGCTGGAAAAGTCCTGAGCCTGAATTCCACTTCAGAGCTCCTGAAACAAGGAGGTGTGGTGGGGAATGACATTTCATCTTGGGTTTCAAGTCTGGTGAATAGCAACCAGATAGAAATCAAAACATTTTTCAGAGCACTTCAAATAGTTTCCCTTTGCATCGTGCCTGTCCAGTGTATGCGGATAAAAAGCTGGACTGTATTAGCAAAGTGTAAGTTATATATTCTGAGGCTCAGAATGTTCTTGGTGTCTTGTTTTTTTGAGAAAGCAGAGTGTTAAGATCAAGTAACTTTGCTAAAAAGATTTGATTTTATTTTTTGTAAATGTTTTTTCCACTGGTTGTTCCTAAGGGTTCACTTTTCCTTTTTGTCCATCATTTGCTGGTTAGAAACTTCCCACCACTCCATTCCTCACAAAGGATGGATATAAACTGGCTGTGACAGCAGGATTATTTAAGTGCTCTCTATCTTAAACGTGATAGTAGCCAGGTACTCTGAATTATTACACATTAATGTTCCAGGATGTCTGTGAACTGTGGAAGTTTGACCTTTTTATCTGCTCTGACAATCCAACCTGAGGCTTTGATGATCATTCAACAGAATAAATGTGTCCAAATGTAATGAAAAATCCTATCAAAAATATAAATCTCATCGGGTTTGGAAGGCCTGTGAGTTCCTGTACTCTGACATACTCACGTTACCTGCCCTAGCAGATCTAACTTCACACTGCTTTTAGTGAGCTAATTCAGGAAAAAAATGGAATATGGGAGTCAGCCTTGGCTGGTGCTGGATCTTCTCCCTCGAACGATGCTGCAGCTTTCAGTGAGCAGTCTCAATTAATCAGCTTGCTCTGGTTTTTCCTTAATTTAGAGAATTTTAAGGGCTCAGGGAAGTCATGAGGACTGACAGCAAATATTGAAACAATTCCATGAAGAAGTAGGGAGTTTTGGGATATAATGGAGTAGATGCAGTGAGGATGTGTCAGTGTGTTGGGGGGAACGTGGAAGGGCTGGTTTATAGCTTGGAAAAGCAAATTTCTCCTGGGGAGGGCAGGTAAATGGGCTTTTGTGGCATCTTAACACTGACCCTGCTTTGGGGAAGGGTAAATGAGCATCTGAGGGATGAGCTGGAACTGGGGAATGGGCGCAGGGCAAGGGGATGGGGTCCCCACAGGCAAAGAATTCGGCTTCTTTAGTGACCTAAAAGAAAACAGAAATGGTCTTTGAATGCATTTTGCTTGGGTTTGCCTCAGAGCCGAGTGCGACACACACACCTTTCGGGCAGTGGTGAAGCCTGACAGGTCAGCTGTTAATAATTAGAATTTACTGTACACTTGCAGAAAGAGAGGGAATAGTTAAACAAATGACTAAGAAAAGGTCTTGTGCTGCTTTGGAACTGGAAAGTAAAAAGTGCTTCTCCAGCATCAAATGCTTCACTCTGAGACTGATCTTCGTGAGAACAGCTGAGAAAACGGTATGTACGGATCAAAATTAAAAAAAGAAGCCCAACAAACAGTCAACCATCACTGGCCCGAGGATCACAAGATCCACAAGGTGCTGATTTGTACAAAAATGATTCCTTTTCCTTGGCTAAGGAAGATGCATCCAAGCAGATTTCCTGGCTCTGCCGTAGGAAGGTGAATTGTGACAATCTCCAAGGTGTTCTGTTGTGTCTGTGTTTGGGAACGAGCTGAAAAGGATGCATAATCTGAAACAGGGCAACTCCAGTGAGGGGAAAGAGGAAGGATTTAGGAGGTGGCCTCAGGGGGAGTAATAAAAGGAATGTGACTGCTCCAAAGCACAGGCAGGCAGGATGGATGGATGTAAGGATCACAGCCTTGGAAATAAAGGCACTTATCACAGCCCCGTTCCCCAGGGCTGCTGTTACAGGCTCCTAAAAGCTGATGTCGCTCCTATCTGACACAATTTGTTCCTCACAGGTGGAATTTGCCTTCTTTCTTTCTGGTTTCCATGCCTTTATTTGCCTCATGCTGTTAGGCTTATCCATTGCTTCCCCCCTTTCCCAGGTTTTCTCTTAGAAAGGGTTCTGTTAAACCTTTCCTTTGCCACGTCTGGGATCGGAATAACAAGACCAAAGAGGGGGAAATCCCAGCTGAAACCCCGTCACACCGTTTCTGGAGGGCTTTGGCTCCCTGCCTGTGCTTTGCCTTGGCTCCCGAGGCACAGGAGGGTGAGTTTGCGGGACCTTGGGGGTGGCTGTTGGAGCTGAAGGCAGAGGGGCTGGGGTGAGGATGCTCCCTGCTCTCCCCTTTGCTCCAACATCCATCCAAACACGGAATATTGGCTTATTTTTTGCTTAGAGACGAGGGGGAGAGGCACAAATATCCCTTAGTCACTGAAAAACATGAGCTGGCATTTAAATTCCCTCCATGACAACATGTTCTTTCAAAGCCTCTTCGAAGGAGTTTGTGGAGAGCTCTTTAAATTCCTGAACCGCTGCTGACTAATAAATGAATATAAATTATCTCTGAAACAGGTTCATTTAACTCTTGTCTAATGTGTAGCATTTGGCCTGTCAAGAGTCAAAACACTGTGACTTGTTTTTGTGTGGCAAATGGAGCACTTTGTTTATTAAAATTGCTGATTTGTTGTATAATGGGGAAGGCCTGGATTCCTGCTCCTTTCCACGGTAAGGATTTAAAGGGCAGGTCACTGCTGCTCTCCAGCAGCAGAATATTTCTGATTACGTGCTCATGTTCTATTATACATTTCCTAGGTGTTATTAGCCGGGGTTTAGCATTAGTAACTTGCATTTTGCTTTCAGTCCTGTTGGCCTCAGGGATGCCTCACACAGAGCAGGATTTGGCTTGTTAAGTTCTCTGTCTGAATGCAGACAAACGTGTCTGTAACTGATGTAGATTGCTAAGAACTCCTCAGAATAAAACTGGAGCATAAACCCGGGTTTGTGTTGTGCAGCTCGACCTGCATCATGTAATATGCAATGGGTTTTTTTAACTCTGAGCTTAATTAAAGCTGCAGCCCTGCACTTTCTCCATGCCTGACTTATGGCATCCAGCAATACCTGTGTTTTGCCAGGATATCGTTTGGTTTTTTTGCAGAAGCTTCCACGTGCAAAGGTGGAGTTTGCCAAAGATTTGGTAAATAACGATGGAAATACCATACAATTTCCCTAATCTCCTTTGATACTGGGGGGCTCACAGGCTTGGCTGTGTTTTTCCTCCTCCTCCTCCTCAGGTGGCTTTTCCCTTCCCTTCAGCATTGCTGAGAGCAGGGTGCTGTTGCTAATTGCAGACGAGGTAGCACTGAGATTTTGGGCAGCAGGCAGGGACGAGCCTGCTGCCTTCAGAGATGCTGCCACACTTCTGCTGGCATCGCCTCCTTTGGTGATGAATTGCAGTAATAGCGGTTCAGGACCTACAGCATATTAGTGCAAATGAAGCCACTGAGCACCAGTCCCATGGCACTACAGCAGCACTTAAAGAGCACTGATTTCCTTAAAGGGAGAAACATCTGATTAAGCAATTTAGCTGGGGCTTTGCTTTTTGGTTTGGTAATTGTTTTTTGGGTTTTTTTTTAACCAGCAATGTGCTATTTGTTTTTTGTAGTATGTTATTCTAAGGAGTTTCATATACATATGAAAACCAGGAGAGTTTCATAAACAATGAACCTTTCTTTCTGCTTCAGCAGATGGGAGACTCATGTATTTTATAATAAACAGAGATGGAGCAGGAGCACTGCTTTAATTTCTTGATATAAACTGACCTAACACTTGGTTAGAAGAGGGAAAAAAGACCAACGTGCTGAAATGGAGAAGATACGTAATAATTGAGGCGGTGCCGGGTGTCTGTGGCAAAACTGTTGTCGACTGAATGCAGCAATTGCAAAGAATTATTCTAATAAAGGGACGGGGCAGCCTGTTATTGAAAGAGTTGTGTAATTTGAGGGGAATGGGGATAAAGACAGGCTTCCTGTTAATGATGTGTTGGTGCTTTGCAGGAGGACAGAGTGTTCTCCCAGCTCTGGAGTGTGACCAGGGGAGAACGGCAATGTCCTGAGCATAATCTCCTCTGGGCAGCCTCCTTTCCAGTCTCTCAGCAGCCAGGAAATTGCAGGGATCTGGGATGCAAGGCTTCCTAGAACAGGAGAAAAGATGCAAACAGGCATCTCCTTTCTTTTCCCTCCCTCCCCATCTCCACACCCTTCCCACCCAGCGGGGACGGGGCGTGTTTGGGTCGTGTCCACGTGCAGGAGTAGCTGGAAGTGGCTGCAGGTAGAAAGCAATGCTGATGAACAGGCTCTTTGTGGTCAAATGGACTCTTGTAGGCTCTAATCCACCAGTCTGTGTGTCTCAGAGGCTGTAGAGATGTTCCAAACTGGGCTTCATGGATGGTTTCCCTATTTCAGGGCTAAGGCAGCCTGGCCAGGTTGACACCTACAGAGGAATTCCTTGAGGACAACCGTGGCTAGTTTTGTGCCCGGTGGTGGCTGCGTTAGACAGCTCTGCTTCTGTCAGGGCAATAAAAATATCTGTTTGCTGCGCCTGCTGCTGTAGCCTGTGAAGAGATGAGAAATGGCTGTATAATGGTGCGAGGGAGGGGAGCAGGCTCTGGGGTGGGGTGGGTTCCTGCTCACAGGGTTCGGGGGGACCAGGTGATGAGGAAATACTTTCTCTGTGTTTTGTGGTTTGACAAGCAGCCTGACGCTTCTTCCCAAATCTCCTGCAGTTAAGAAAGGCGGGGGAATCCTTTTTCTGAACAATAATCGAAAAAAAAAAATTGAATCGTAGAGTCGTTTAGGTTGGAGAAGATCTTTAAGATCATCAAAGCCCGTGTGGGTTTCAGCTACATCAAGGAACTTCCCAGTCTGAAGATCCGGGACTTGAGAAGGTCCTGATCTAGATAATTGATAATGGATGTAGATAATACAATAATGAGCTGTAAAAGAAACCCAAACCACTCAGGCTGTGTTGGCAGCAGTGTCCAACAGCTAAGAGGACTTTTTAATGAGCAGCATTCTGAGTTTTTAGGGTTAACGTGAGTTCTACGTTCCTAAACAGTTAAATTAAAGATGCCCCTTTCTGGCTCAAATGAAAACATGGGCTGCTGGTTTCTTCATTTCAAAATGCTGATTTCTTCTGACAAATTGTGATTTAATTACAGAAGCATTTCAAAACACCCAAACAGTACATTTTGAGATGCATTCGTTGAATAAAGATGAGGGAACTAAGGTGAGTCAGTCTGCAAAATGCTTGTTAAGGTGATGTAGGAGGGGGATGGAACTGTCCAGGGAAAGACTAAAGGTTGTACTGAGTGTCTATTTAATGCCTAAAGGTTGATTTAAATAATGAAAGTCAGGGATGAACACAACTGTTTTTCTCTCTGCCTGAGTTTGTTGTGTTTAGCGCTGTGTGAGTGCTGTGAAAAGCCCTTTGAAATTCAAAGTTTTCCTTTCCTTCTGAAAGAAACACCGTGAAAAATCCAGAAGGTGAGAGTAAAGCAGACGGGATTCGTGTGCCATTAGTGGAATTATACTAAGAGTTGTAATAATATCCCTTAATCTTAGAAAGGTAAGTCTCTTACAGAATTAAGGTTTTTCTGCTGCTTTTCATGCCGCGTGAGGAATTACGGTTAATGC
>VWZF01005580.1:460582-474776 GCA_013396755.1 Sclerurus mexicanus
GGTACACGGTGGCCACCTCGGTCTTGAAGACCCTCCCGTGGTGGAGGGGCTGGGCAGCGTCCTCGCCGCTCAACCGCGTCGGCGCCGCCGCTCTGCCCCGTCCCGGCAGCCGCGCCGGCTCGTCCTCGGCGGGGGCGGCCCAGCCCGGGGNATCAAAGCCCGTGTGGGTTTCAGCTACATCAAGGAACTTCCCAGTCTGAAGATCCGGGACTTGAGAAGGTCCTGATCTAGATAATTGATAATGGATGTAGATAATACAATAATGAGCTGTAAAAGAAACCCAAACCACTCAGGCTGTGTTGGCAGCAGTGTCCAACAGCTAAGAGGACTTTTTAATGAGCAGCATTCTGAGTTTTTAGGGTTAACGTGAGTTCTACGTTCCTAAACAGTTAAATTAAAGATGCCCCTTTCTGGCTCAAATGAAAACATGGGCTGCTGGTTTCTTCATTTCAAAATGCTGATTTCTTCTGACAAATTGTGATTTAATTACAGAAGCATTTCAAAACACCCAAACAGTACATTTTGAGATGCATTCGTTGAATAAAGATGAGGGAACTAAGGTGAGTCAGTCTGCAAAATGCTTGTTAAGGTGATGTAGGAGGGGAATGGAACTGTCCAGGGAAAGACTAAAGGTTGTACTGAGTGTCTATTTAATGCCTAAAGGTTGATTTAAATAATGAAAGTCAGGGATGAACACAACTGTTTTTCTCTCTGCCTGAGTTTGTTGTGTTTAGCGCTGTGTGAGTGCTGTGAAAAGCCCTTTGAAATTCAAAGTTTTCCTTTCCTTCTGAAAGAAACACCGTGAAAAATCCAGAAGGTGAGAGTAAAGCAGACGGGATTCGTGTGCCATTAGTGGAATTATACTAAGAGTTGTAATAATATCCCTTAATCTTAGAAAGGTAAGTCTCTTACAGAATTAAGGTTTTTCTGCTGCTTTTCATGCCGCGTGAGGAATTACGGTTAATGCGGGTTGCTGATGTGGAAGCGCCCTTGGTAATCCCGCTCGGAGAGCGGCTCGCTCTGCGCTCGGAGCAAAAGGCGCGGGATGTGTTAGAGGCCCTTCGTTAAAGAATTGCTTAATTACACCTCGGGACGAGCAGCCACCGGTCTGGGACTGGTGCTGGCAGGTTTTCCCCGGGATTGGCCTCCGAGGCGGCCCAGCTCCCACGTGGGAAGCGCCACGTGCGCGACGGTGGCGGGCACGTGTTGGCATCGGCGAGCTCGGGGGCAAAAGCGGTTAAGGCAAGACACGGACACGGGCTCGTACCCGCCGGAAAAGCTTCTACTCACCCTTCCCTGTGAGCTTCTCCTTTCTCGAGCTCCTGTATGACACCCAACAACACCTTTATGGTTTCCTGACTGGAGCTGATCAAGCTTTCCATCACCTGAAGCTGCGCTTTCAAGTCCACAACTTCGGTGTGAGGCACGATTTGCCGGCACTCCTCGCCGGGGGCGGCGGCGGGCGAGGCGTGTGCCCGCGGGGGCCGCTGGTTACATTCGGTGGCCGGGCACCGCGNTCTTTGGGAGAACTGTGCAAATCGCTGCTTTTCCAGGCGTCGGCGTCGTGGGCGCGCTCGGAGACGTGGGAGATGAACTCTGCCGTGTGCAGGCTGCCCGCCCGGCCGCCCCACGGCGCTGGCTCCGCCGAGCCCCGGCCCTCCCGCTCCTTGGCGTCCAGGAGGAACCCGTTGTTCTCGCCCTGCAGGGCGTCGACGGTCGAGGCGCTCTTAAGGATATTCCCCTTTTTCCGGTCCAGAGGGAAGGTCTGGTAACACTTCTTGAGGTCCGGGGACGTCTGGACGCCGGTGCTCTTGGTGACGTTGGGGATGGACCTGCGCGCGGGCACCGTCATGTACTTGCGGTACGCCGTCTTGTAGGCGATGGCCTTGGCCTCCCTCCTGTCGGGGTCCTGCGCGGCCGAGGTGGACAGCTGCTTGTCCCTCTGCTCGTTCTGCGCCTCGCAGATGTCCTTGAACCTCACCTGCAGGGCCTTGTTCCTCTTCTTGATCTGCCGGTTGGGATCCAGCGCGTATTTCATCTCCAAGGCCAGGGAAGCCGCGGGCTCCACGTCGCTGTCCGAGGCGGTGAGTAAGCATTTGCCGGGCTCCTTACTCACCATGGTGCCTGTGGCCAAAAAGAGTGCACAAAGGCCCGCGTTAGGACAGGACACGAGTGCTGTTCCTGGCCCTCAGCCTGCCAACATCTGGGCTGCTGTGCCCTGGCACGAGCCTCGCGGCCGATGCGCTCCGCTCTAAAGTCACAGTCCTTCGTGTTGGACTGGGGGGGTTTTCTAGGGAATCGTGCTTTTGGTCTTGTTTTGGGATCCCCTCGGAGAGGAGGTTTCCTGGCAGCGGGAGCTTTTCCAGCCCCCTTTCCAGAGGGCAGGGATCGTGGCTGCCTGCCCGGCACTCACACCCCCCTGGCCGGCAGCGTGTGCTCCCGGTCCTCGGAATTCACCTGGTGGTGCCTCACAACTACAGGGCAAATGGAAAACAAGGGTCCTTGTACGAGTGAACGCAACTCTAGAGCTCTGCCCACCCTTAATTCCCCTTCAGTGCAATTGTGGAGTAGCAAGAAGTGTCAAACTGGCATTATTTTCGCTCTGGGCTTGCTTAGCAAAGACATTGCTCCTGTCTGACGTGTGCAGCGTCTTTGCAGGAGATTAGATGGTTGCTAGAGTTGTCACTTTTTGGATTTTTATAAAAGTTTACCTCATAGCTTTGCCTAAATATAGATCAATTATAATTAGCAACTGGTTGGTGCTGCTGGATGCCTGAAAGTGATGAACTAGCGAAGTTTGTGGAAAGAGTCAGCAGTGCATCAGTTAAGGGTTTGCTTCCAATGCAAACCAACTCATCCTGTGCTAGAGGCAGTGGATGCCTTTATGACACAGCTGCTTCTCCCAAAGGATCCTGAAGCACCGGGACAACCTCCAGACCTGGGATGATTCACAGAAATCACTTAATCTGCCACTGAAATACCAACACCTTCTCAAGGACGAGAAGATGCCAAGCCGCCCCAAACCCCAGAGCTCTGTGTTTGTCCAGGTCTCAGGGGATGTGAGGTAGCAGAATAGGTAAGGGTTAGGGCTAGGGTTTCACTCTCCTGTTGCACAAATTTCTCCCTGGGACTTGTTGAATTACCAGAGTCCCACTTAATCCAAATATTCTGCCTGTATCTCCCATTTAACCACTGATGGACCCTCAGAGGGACTCGGAGTACGACGTAAAACAAGTAAAGGGACTTTCAGATGTATTTGAAATAAGTTTTTAATTAAAATTCCTCTGCCCATTAAATAAAATATGTGAAACTCTTCAAGAGTTAAGTGCCACGATAGCATATGTTTTATAAAGCCATCTCAGGGGCACAAGGGAGTGACTCCTTATGACTGGTCTACATTTAGTTTTAATCTAAGAGGGCATCATGGGGAGTTATTTTCAGTGGCAAATGGAACATTTATGGGTTTTAAAAGCAATAATAAAATGTCCCTAAAGATACTAAGACACAGGATGTGCACGGTTGGACGTCTGGGTCAAAAAAAAATCTCGTGCAAGTGTGTCATTGCTTATTTTTTTCCCTTCATGTTCCAGTTCCCTGGTCCCAGTAATTTGTGAACAAGTAACTGAAATATTTGAGGTTGAACCTAGTTTGCCTTTTCTGTGTGCCTTGTGAGGCTCAGGTGGAGGTGAGTGAGCTGCAGTCCTTTGAGGAGGGGAACTTTCTGTCTGGCTCTGGGTGATGGAGTGGGAAGTCTGCAGAAGAAAGCAAAAAGAGGAAAAATTCAGGACAAAAATGTCCAAAGAATGGAATCTGAGATTGCCAGATACTCCTTTTCTGCTAGGTGTGTTATATATACAGGCCTGGTAGCTGACCCCAAGGTGAGCAAGCCCCTGTTTTGGGGGAGAAAAGAGGAAAAAAAGGAAATTCTAGGGGGAAGCCTGAAGATAAAAATTGGAGGAGGGTGGTGAACTTCTGTGCCAGGAGGGGGGAAAGGTCAGTTATCCCTGGGCCTTTAGTACAGGAGGTACAAACACGGACAGATTTTGAAGAGAATAAATCAACTACATGTGAACGTCAGGGATTTTGGTTGGAACCTTAAATAAGGAGCTTTGTGTGGAATATTGGGGTCCTGTGCTGGCTGGGTTAGGCTGTGGCTCAATTATAGTCTTGTTTGTGGGTGAAGTTAGGGCTTTATTTGAGAGAAATTCTGCAAACAGAGCCCCACGGGGTCACAGCTTCCAAAGATGGGGATGGCAGGACGTCCATCCATCCATGGAATGTTGGACTGTTTTAGTGAAGAAGGTGCAGTGTAGGGTACCAACCTGATCCATTAGCTTGCAACTGGACACGCATCAGCTTTAGACACTAAAATATGTTGTAAAAAAATACTGTCAAACGTGGGAGAGACGCACTTCCAGTCGTGTCGAACTACTGGAAGCAAATGTTCCTTAATGGCCTTGTAAATTAATGAGTTTACCAGAAACCTAAATAAAGGGGCATAACAGCCATTAGTGTTCACATCTGCTAATGTGAGCTCCTGCACTACCGAGAAATCGCAGCAAAAATGAAAGGCTGCATTGACAAAGATGTGAAATAGTCAGTAATTGGTTTTGAAAAGGGAACACATGTTTTTACCCCCCAAAAAGGCTTAAAAAAATTGGCTGTTAGCTCTGAAAGTCACCCATTCCGACCATCTCTGAGGAGCCCCCGGAGCTGTCACAGTGAATTTTCGGGCACTTGCTTAGTTGACAGCAGGAGCCATTAACGTGCAATTTATTTTCAAGTATTGGCTCGGTATTTCATTATTGCCTCTGACCTGTCTCAACTTCCAGATTATTTCATCTACCCCCTTTAGTCCCATCGTTTTTGGGGTTGCAGGATCACTGGCTTTGTTTGGAATGACTTCACATGGAGTCCATAACCCGGATAAAAGCAGGAGTCATGTGCTGTTCTCCAGAGGACATAAATGGGGAACTACATTCTGCAGTTAATTTTAAGCGTGTCTTTAATAGCCAATAAATTGATTCCTCACAAAAATTGCTTGTCTCCCTTTCCCAACCTCCCAGGCCTGATTGATGTAGCTGATCTGGAGTTTTCTATTCCCACCAGTAGCTCGGAGTAATAATTTTATAGATATCTGTGATTAAGAATGACAACAAGGCAAAGGAGTTGATTTTTTTCCCTAAGCCTCGCTCTGCTCTCGGTGTCTCCGAGGGGAACTCTCTGGGCTCAGCTGATAAAAGAACAGCTGAGCAAAGAGTGCATTGGGAGTGAAACCCCTCCCAGGGCAGGGTTTATGTAATGCCTCCACTTTGGGGTTGCACGGGATGTTGCCTCCAGTTTGGGGTTACTTAAAGCATCGTCTCCGTGGGATTTTTTGGCCGCTTTAGGATCCTGAGCCGGAGTTTCTCAGTTTGCACGAGCACAGACTTTGTGGCTTGGAGTTGGGATTTCAGTTGCAGATGCCAATTCCATACAGATAATAGATTTCAGCTTTTTGTCTGCAGTAACTCCGGACAAACCCCCGATTCGCTGAACTAAATATTTAAGTTCTCACCCAGCTTGGTTTAGCTTCGATTTGTTTATAAACTTCTGGATGATTACCTTTAAGGCATGTTCCCCTATGTTTGAATACAGAAAGAAACTATTAAATAATAATAATTAAAAAGCGCTGCCCAGAGAAGCCTCGAATGAATCTAAAATCTTCAGGGGAGATATGGAAACCAACAATCTGTGTCAGCAGGTAAAGCTTAGGCACAAATTTTTGCAGGGCGTTCACTCCGCACCCAAAACTCTGCAAAGCCCCTGCCCCGGGGAGGGAAGTGCAGTGTGGAATTCCCAGGCTGAGGGGTTAACGAAGGGAGAGGAGGTTTGGAGCTCACCTTCGGGTTTACATTTGATTTCTGTCACTTTGAGGCTCCAGAAGGAGCCCGGGAACGGGGTAGAGCTAAACTCTCCAGGTTCCAAATGCAGATTGCAGTGCTGGTATTCTCAGGCCAAAGGCAGGTTTGGGAGAGGCAGCTGGAAACATCTGTGCACGTCCTGAGAGCACACAGCGTTTTGTGGGTGTCTGCAATAGCTTGAAATAATGCAAAGAGTTGCCAATAATCGGCTTTTTCCTTGCGAAGGAAGCGATTTGCATCCTCGTTGGGTTTCTGAGTCTATCCACGTTGTGTTTCCTCGTGAGAAATCCCTGCTGCCTCAGATGTGATTTTTATATGCCCAAACACTACCAGGAAGTGCTCGATTTTCAAAGGTTCCTTGGTATCCGTAAGTCTTGTTAGTGTATACACAGCATATCCCACAATTCGATTGTTAAAAATAAAAATTGAAAGGAAAGTCGGATTTACTTCATCTAAACAAATCCAGTATAATATGTTAATTCTAAACATCCCATACATTTTGACTCCATTAAATTAGAAATGTAATTGTTAGATTAACTGTTACGATACAAACTTAAAAATCATATAGTATTATCCTAAATATTAGTAAGCCGTGTCCAGTAAACAATATAAAAATGAGGGAAAATACAAATTAACTTAATCAGCAATTAATTATTAGTTGTTTGCAGAACCTTTGCCTGTGTTGCTGATTTTTTATGGCTCTTTAATACCTAACGTTTGAGGATAAATCATGACCCAGGGGTGCAGCCGTGCCCAGGTTTTGTGGGGTGAAAAGTCCTGCTGGCTGTTATTAGGAAAGCTGACGTGCTGGAGCAGCCTGTCATCATTCCATCACAGAATTGCTCGTGTAGAATAACAGAGTTTGCAGTGCTGCTAAATGTCAAACGAGCGCTTTTTTAACTCCGTTCTGAAACCCTGAGGCACCAAACTTGAAGTTTCTCTCTCTTGAACCTCCTTATTTATTGCTCACAACCGAAGTCATTCTTACTGCTGCATTTCTAAGTGCCTCGGAAGTCTTTCCTTTGGAATAAGCGGGATCATATGGCATTTGAGTTGTCTTGTTTCCCCTCCCATCCACTGGCAGGCTCTGTGAGGATGAGGTATAAAATCATATCCCAGCTAATGGCTGAGATACCCAATAAATGCCTTTAAATGCTCTTGTGAGCTTCAGCTTTAGAACTAAATGGCAACGAATAAAATGTACAATTTAATAAGCCTGGAGAATTTTAGATAAAATGGGAGTCTATTGGAGGATAAACTAGTTAAGAATTTCCTTACAAGCCAAACCAGCTGAATGCAGCCGGTCTATGCAATTTTCTTTAATTTTGATGTCTCTGCTGTGCTTTCTGAACACAACTCTTAATAATACTTGGGTTTTGTTGCTTCCTATATTGTGCATAAAATTAAAAGGACTCCGTTCAACGTGATGAAATTGTGGGAAATAAAGGCTATTTAGAATTTTGCAACGAATAGTACCATTAACAGGAGATTTGCACTTGCATTAAGAACAGTGTGGACTTATGGGGGGAGTTAATAACTATTAACTTCCTACTGGAACAAATGCAATGTCAAAAGATACTCCCTGTGAATTCATAGTGTTCTAATGTCAAACATTTGCTGGGATTTAGTGTACTGGAAAAGAATAATAGAACTCTTACAAGAATTATGCTAATTTTTCTTACTGTGCTCTGCAGCTTATGGCTGTGAGGAGAACAGGAGAGGAGGAAAGGTTTCTTAGAATTATTTGGCCATGGAAATGTGGGCAGTTCCCGTCGGGTTTGCAGCTGGTGCTCTCAGGAGAAGGATGTGCTGAGGGAGCGGTGCTGGGAGAGCCACAGACAGTTCTGCTCGTGCTGTGCTGCCTTCCAGCAGTGCAAAAGCCACACTCCTTGCACTGGAAGGCTTTTTCATTTTTATGGGGCTTTCTGTTAAATAATTGAAAGGGCAGGCTGTTAAAAACAAGAGTTTAACGACAGCTCCTTATCTGCATTACTGGAGAATGCTCAGTTTTAATTGTTCTTAGTCGCCGTCAATGGGTTTTGTGGGTGTTTAAGGGAAAGAACAGCCACGTGACAGGGGAAAGAGCAGTTCTGCTCTTCAGCTTTGACCAACAGGTCTTAAACCTGTTGGAGCTCCGGAGAGAGAGCTCTGGGTGCTGGGGACTGGGAGCAGAATCACACAATGGGTTGGGTTGGGTTGGGAGAGACCTCAAAGCCCATCCAGTGCCACCCCTGCCACAGGCAGGGACACCTTCCACCAGCCCAGGGTGCTCCAAGCCCCATCCAACCTGGCCTCGGGCATTCCAGGGATGGCCTGTGAGCTCCTACAGCAGCTGGAGCTGGTTTTCTTCCTTCACCATCGATTTTCCGGTGTTGGGTAAAAGGGAATGAGGAGCTGCAGGTTCCAGCTCCAGGTTTCGAGGCACCATGGCAGCACAGCACATGCAGATCAGAGCATTCCCCTGGGAATGCAGGTGACCTCATCCTCTGGGAAGGGTGTTGTGTGGCCTGTGCTGGAGCTTCCTGCAAACGGGAGATGACAGGCAGGAATGCCTTTCCTGAGGTCAGTGGTTGTAAGGCAGCAGAGCCTCCTCAGCTCCTTCTGCTTGGGTTAGGGTCACATGGGAGGATGTGAAGTGTTAAACAACTCAGCTGCGTAATTTAGGTCTAAAACCTGACATCATTAGCAGGCTATTAATTTGGGAATGGTGACAGTCAAGGAGATGTGTGTTTGCATTCCAGTGCTGTCAGCAGTCACCACGAAATAAGGGCTGTGCCATTTCTCTCCTTCTTGAGGGGCAACATTCATGAAGGTTCTGGTTTCGAGCAAGTTCCGGCTCTGCTGGAATTGGAATTATCCATGTACAGCTGGATGCGAGTGTGGAAAGTGCACAGGTCAGCCTGACTTCTGCTCCAGCAAAGGGCTTGTACAAAAATGAGCTTAGTTACTCAAAAAGAGTGATTTAGCAGAGCAAAACCCTGTGCTTCAGTTGCTGTTCAGCAGGGGAATCGTGGTCCCTAATGCTGCAAATCTGCCTAAAAACTGCTCCTAAGATGCTCCTGAGATAACGTGAAGGGACAGCCAAACTCTGATGTGAGGGGAAGTTTTCTGGAATCCGACCATCAGTGTGAGCGGCCCAAATCTTAACTCCCAGAGCCCCCAGTTCTCATGGAACGGGAGGGCTCCGGGAGAAGGCTCGGAGCTGATGGGTACCCCCAGTGCAAACAGCTCATTCCAGGTCCCCAGGACACGTGTTTTTGGTTCTGTGAGGGAACAGCTGTGTGGACAATGGACAGGGAGGCAATGAGAGTGGGCAGAGATGGTGTGGAGATATTGAATCCCAGGTTTTGTGGACCTGGAACAATGTGGAATAAGAGCTTAAAATAAACACAGTCACCCTGCCCATGGCAGGGGCTTGGAACTAGGTGGTCTTTAAGAGCCCTTTTAACCCAAACCGTCCTATGATTCTGGGTTTTAGGGTGGGTTGTTTGTGATGTGGATGAGTAGGAAGCGTGTGAAAGGAACAAGTGAGACCCTCCACGGAATACTTCTGCCTGAGTTACGTGCTGTGCGTGTGGAAGCTGCAGGATGGTGGCTGAGGACTCCCCCGTTATTCCTGAGAACTGGCTGGGTAAGGCAGCACAGACAGATCATCTGCATCACCATTGTGGTGGCTTTGTGTGTTTTCATCCCAAGGTGTGAAGGCAAGAGTGCAACACATTATTCTCCCCAACTTGCTCAAGTAGGACTACCTAAAATACAGATTCCTCTCGAATTCAGCAATTTAGGCTGAGTCTAGAGAAGGGAGCAGTGTTATCTGTGTTAGCAGGCAGCTCAAGCATAATTTCTGCTGAATTACTCTCTCCAGCAGTGGGCTGTTTTATCTGTCTCTCTGTCAGCTCCTCAGAGATATCGCTGTGTTTTATTTGCCGATGGCCTTGATACACAAAAATGTGTTGAACTGATCCACAAGTTCAATTTCTTTACCAATGGATATCTCCTCGTGCATTTCTGTCTGCATTTGCAGGAGAGAATAATGAATATAATAACAAAATGGGCATGAACAAGCCAGTCGCTAATGGTTTGAAGGAGACATTGGGCTTGTTGTAGATAAATACACTAACGGTGGTTTTACTGAATCCTCTCGTCTTCCTTCTCCCAGGAAGCAACTAATGAAACCAAAACTATTTTTCATGTTCCTCACTTGAAACTACAGCCCTGAGTTTACACACCTGCTTAAGCGGGTTTGTGCTGAGGATCCGGAGAGCCCCTGTAGGAGTTTTTAGAAGTCATTTACACCATGGTTGGGTTTTATAAACTTAGACCTCACCAAATCCTTCCAAGCAACAGGATCACAACCTTGGCACGAGCATTGGGGAAAAATAAAATGGAAGAGGTGAGGAAGGGAAGGTGTAAAACAAGCAGGGAGTGTGGGCAAGAGCACAAAACAAGTAAACCCTTCTTGTTTTTTAGCTTGTGACAATTCCTGCTCGCTTAGACCAGATGGAATGAGCTTCCCTTGCTTTTGTTTTTAAACTGGTTTAATTTTGTATCTGTGTGGGCTTTATAGGCTTTCTGCAGCAATCATGGGCAGGCAAAAAATAACCCAGTGTGCTTCTCTTCCCCATGGAAGAGAAGAGGAGGTGAGGTTGGGGTTTTGGGAGATGTTGAACTCGCTGTTTTTGGTATGGGCTGAGTCTGAGATCAGGTACCAGCGATGTGCAGAGACAGGGAATGGGACGTGTGGTGGAGCTCCAGCTCCTCTCTGCCAGGACAAACATCTCTGGTAATGACACATTTGGAAGTTCAGATCTGCACCCAAATATAGCAGGACTTGGAGGCCTTCAGCTTTGAAATCCATCTCTGGTGAATTCAGACTGGGAAAATGGCCCTCGCTCTCTTACAGTCTGCATCAAACCCAGTGGATGTAGCTGGAAAAACTACTCCTGGAGTGAAATCAGGCAGAGGGGACACCAAGAGTTGCTGTTTGGTCACTGAATTGCTGTTTTTACACCCAGTTCTCTTTGCCTGTGAGACCTGTGCTTGGATGTGGAACTGGAGAGCAGTTTTAAGGCTCTGAGCACCCCAACACGGGGCTGGGCATGTTCATGAACAAGGTGAGGGTTGTCAGGAGTGTTAAGGGGTCAGTTTTCTGCCTGCGTGTAGTAAGCTTGTAGTAAATAGCCCTCCAAGTGGGCACGTGCCACTACAATAAGAGAAAGCTCTGAGTGCATTCTGTGTGCTCAGGAACAATTTAAAATGGTCAGTACCTGATGAGTCGTACCGGTGTGTGCTCGTAGGTTATCCAGCATTTTCTAAGCAAGTACTGCTTTTCAGAAGGCTGAATGTGGAACTCCCACTGAATTTACCACCCTGGGATTATTCTTTTCCATAAAATACGCTCATGATCTCATTTCCATAAAGCCTATTTAATTTGCAGACTGATTAGTAAAAATACAAAACAGGGTAGGGGCTATAAACTAGATTTGTTGCTTACATGTTTTTTAATCTCTCACACAAATTTTCAGCAGTTCTTTAAATTGTGCCTGTCAGAAAGCAGAATGCAAGACCTTTTTATTAATAGCTAGTTCAGATAAGCACGTGAATGTTTTATGTTCTCAGATGTTCTAGATTTACTGTGATTTCCTCAAATGTGCATGAATTATGGGACTGTACATCCTCGGTTCTCCCTGTCCTGTGCTCGGAATGGCCTTGAGATGTCACATCTCAAGAGCTTTGTGGAGGTATCCCTACATTTTAGCCCAGATTTTTGGCAGGCCCGTAGGTTTCCCTGGCTTTCACCACCGCATAAGTCATGGCAAAGGACTGGCATGGCCAAGTTTGCTTTCAAATTCTGCAGAACAAAACAAGAGTCTTGAGATTTCCTTTGTGGTTGAGCTTGGATCTGCAGGTAACTAATGGTGTGCTGTGGTGACCAGTGGTGTTTGGGCACTGATGGGGCACGTCAGGAAGATGATTCAGCTCCTCCACCAGATTTTCCTTCTCTGTGTTCATCTCCACTGAACTTTGCTACTCTTTTTGTCCCCCTCTGATTTGATTTTATAACACGTAATGCTATATATGTCCCTCTCATGCAAAAATGCTTCTGTCGGTGCAATGGTTAACTGGGAAAAACCTGCAATGATCTTACGAGCTACTTGTTCGTGAGCTTAATTGGTACAGGGGTGCATGGAATATTAAGTGCTGGTCCTCTTGATAAGGAGCTAACACTTTCTCTTGTGGTGCTCTTGCCCAGCTGCTTTTTATGTGTCAGTCTGAGGGAAAGGCACTGATGCCATTCAAGATTAGAATGATCTTGAGCATCTCGTTAAAAATCCACATCGTTAATAATGATGGAGTCCTAAAGAACACACGGTTTCCATCAAGGGCATCGTGACATCCTTCCAAAAAACCCTCCAGAACGCTGATCCAGTATCAGCCTTCCCCATGCTGTGAAGGCAGGATGCTTTTAATGCAACAGCACCTTAAACTCTGGGGCAGAAATTTTATTTTAGAACTGTTACTTAGAACAATTCCATGAGAGCCTTTGGATTAGCAGTATACATCATGGATTTCTCCCGGGATCAGGGACCGTATGTCATCCCTCTATAGCAGAATATCGACCTCCAGGTGCTAAATCAGTAATATCTGAGCACTGAGGTATTTTCATCTGAATCTGAATTTCTGATGCCGGAAGAAAATCCAGCTTTTAACTTAGAAGCGTTATTGGTACTCGGAGAGAACAGATCATCGTAGTGGAGGCAGAGCAGGCTCGTAGAGCACCGAGAGGCATCACACCAGGAGTAAGGGAATACGTTCCTCTCCCTGCTTCCCTATTTTTACTACAGGTCTGTTCTCTTGAAATTCTACATTCGGTTAATCCGAGTACATGGCTAGGACAGTTGCATGTCATGTGATGATTTGAATTTATTTATTTTTAGCTGGTAGTTTTTCCATCCAGCAGCCTGGTTTTAACCTTGGTACATGCAGCATTCCCGACAGCACTGTAATGGGAACGGGGAGCACGATGGAACCCTTAAGCGGAGGGAATAAATTCCCAGTTTATATCAGACGTGACCTGTTACTGGTTTGCCTTTTGTGACCATTGCCGGGAGGGGAGGAAAAAAGAAAAGATTCTCAGAGGTTGGAAAGAACAGGTCTTCCCAAACTTCCCGACTGTAGAGCCTAACGAGTTAAATTTTCCTCGGAGCAGGATTTTAGCTGCTCAGACACACAAGGTCAAACGGAGCCGCTCCATTACCTATTCCGACTCCTGGCGGAGTGGGGGGCACAGCTCCTTTGGGACAGAGCCCTCGGGAGACGGTGACATAAGCAGGGAATATTATTCCCTGCTCCCAGCAGTGCAAGATGTCCCTGTTTCCCCGGGGCTGGCGGCCCCCCCGCCTCCCCCAGCGAGCTGCAGCCCTGCATCCCTGCTCGCTGCCGTAACTCCCTGTAAACATGGCATTAAGTCCAGGCGCCGAGGGCACGGCGGAGGGTTTGCACCAGCGCTGCCTGGGCGGGCAGGGGGGCAATGCAGGGCGGCGAGCTTGGGATGCCTTGCGGGATGCGAGGGCTGGCACTTGAGGGATGGAGCCCCGCTCCCTTTTGTCCCGTTTTCATCCCGCGGCATTGTCTCGGCACCCCCGGTTTCTCCCGACGGTGATGGGGGACCCGCGGGTATTAAATCGTGGGAGCCCTGCGTCTCCATTAATCACACTTCGCTGAACAGCAGCGGCTTCAGCCCCCGAGGAGGATTTTTGGGTCGGTTTGGCTTTTAATGAAGTGCTGTAGCGCAAGTTAAGGCAGGAACGCATCCGATGCTCCTCCATCGCGGGCACTTCATTAGGACGGCTGAAGTTAATGAGCAGCGGTGGTTCCTCGCCGTCAGCCATGTGAAAAGCCAAAGCACTTCGTGCGTCCTCCGCAAATCCTCCGGCTGCACCTCTGCCCTCCCCGGCACCGCCGGAGGGGGAGCGGGGAGAGCCAGGCTGGTATTTTCCTACACCGGGATATTCTCTCCCCTTATCTGTCACCAAAGTTATTGGATGCAGGAGCTGTTCCCAGGCAGGCACATACGCTATTGCATAACGCTGGCGCTCGGCGCCAGCCCTTTATCCTCATCCCTACGAAGTTTCCCGCTGGAAAAACGCGAGGGAGCGCGGGGGAGGGGGGGGATCGTCGGGTCCGGGGGGCCGGCGATCCGCGGGGCAGGGCTGCCCGCTTACCTTGTGCTTGCTCACGCAGCAGCGGCGGTCTGGGCGAGCATCCCCCTCCAGCCGCCGGGGCGA
>VWZF01005580.1:474906-526785 GCA_013396755.1 Sclerurus mexicanus
GCTCGGCGCAAGGCGGGATGCAGGGATGCAGGGATGCTCGGCGCAAGGCGGAGGGAGAGCAAAGCCGGGCTCCGCCGCTGGCAGCCCCGCTAAAAACTCGCAGCTGCTCCCGTGTCTCCTCCGCGCGTGGAGTCGGTAGGGGTAGATTCGCCGAGCCGGAGCATCCCGGTTTTCCAGCGGCGCTACGGGAGCAGCCGCAGAGCGGGTGATGCCGATCCTCTGGGGGTTCCAGCGGAGCGCTGGGTTAAAGCCACACGGCCGCGTTTGCTCGGCAGGGCAAGTGTTTAAGGTGCAGAAGGAGGGGATGCTCCCATTTGCTTTCAGAGCTTGGGTAAAATGGACGCGAGTCCAGAGCAGAGCGGGTTGGCAGAGCAGCCAGCGCTGAGAAACACGATGATGGGCTTAAAACTTCAATGTCGTCTTTTCTCGTTCTCTCTCCAACCACTTTGTCGTTTTATAGGTTTGGCAGTGGTGTGTCTGGTAGCAAAAGAAAAAAGTTGGGAGTTAAATAGGTCCTGTGTATTTAACCAGACCTGACTGATCAGAAGATGTCATGAGAGGCACGAGAAGTGGTCCGAGTTGGGAAGCGATGGGTCAGTCTCCTTTAGGTCCGAGAATTCCAGTGGTTTTGCTGCTCAGTGCTTTTCACCGTGGCACCGAACTCACCTAACACAGGTGCCACCAGGTGCAGGCCACGTAGTTTCTGTGTTTTGGCACCGTCTTGGCCATGGGTGGCGTTGATGAGGATTGTTGGGTTTGGGGTTGCTGAAGCGGCCCCTGGTTTGTAGTGGCGGATGGGAGCGAGGTGCCAGGGCTGGTGAGCACCTCGGCACGGCAGGGAGGGGCACCCGAGCTGGGCACTGCATGAGGCAGTGCATGCACAGGGCACGATGCAGCAGAAATCCTGGCTGGAGTCCTGGGCATCTTTCTGGAGTTAATTAGCTGGAGCAGCCCATTGCAGCAGGGAATGCACGGCGCTGCCGCAGCGGCCCGAGCACCACTGGGGTCACTCTGGGCAGGGGACATGGGACAGAGCCCCACTATGGCCAGGGAACACGGGACAGAGCTCCATTCTGGGCAGGGGACACAGGACGGAGCCCCATTCTGGGCAGGGGACACGGACAGAGCCCCATTCTGGGCAGGGGACACGGGACACGGGACACGCGACAGAGCCCCATTCTGGGCAGGGGACACGCGACAGAGCTCCACTCTGGGCAGGGGACACGGACAGAGCTCCACTCTGGGCAGGGAGGTCCAGGAGAGCCCCACTCTGGGCAGGGGATCTGGGAGAGAGCCCCAGTCTGGGCAGGGAGGTCGAGGAGAGCCCCACTCGGGGCAGGGAGGTCCGTGTGGACGCAGCTGCCAGGCAGACGCTGGCGTGCAGGTGGATTCATGGCAGCCCTCGCTGGTTAAATCGCAGTTTGGCTGTGCAGGGCTGCTCAGAGCAGCGTTCCACAAATCAGACAGTCAGCAGAGGGCAGCTAAGTTGCTCTCCCTGCCTCTACCTGTCCAGGTACTCTGACTGCCCTTCTCCCTCTGATCCTTATTCTGCAAGTTTGCTGTTCAGCCCTAAAAGAGGGTGCCCAGGGGGGTGGTTTCTGCATCAGCTGCTGCTCTGCCCTGGGATGGGACTCCCACAGCCCTGGCAGGAATGAGCCAGTGGCACTTGGGGTCTCAAATGGTATTTTATCAGAGACTTTTTTTCCCCCTGCAAGACATCAGCGAGAAGAATTAAATGTAAGTTGCTTGTTGATGCAACAAGAACACTGTCCTGCTTTTTTCCTTTCTCTGTTTTAATTTCCAGCAGTGCTGACTTGCTGTATTCCAGGTCCTCTGTGGATTTCTCCGTACCAAAATAAATGTGTTTTTTGGCTGCAGCCTGTACACAGACGTGGGGAAAATTACATGGTAGGGTGACCATGTTTTAAATAACTTGTGCTACTTCCAGGGAGCAAATAGATCAGTGGTAGGGGATGCTCTTGCTTTTCACAAGCTGGAGATGTGAGTTTGTGCAGAAAATACTCTTGCTCGATATCCTGAGTGACTTGAAAGGAGAATCTCTCTGACAGAAGCAGCAGTTAAACATCATTCTTGTCTTCTCCATAATGATATTTAGGAGCTGTTGTCTCAGGGCTGATTAGCTTTGCACAGCATTATGCATATGCCCCATTTATAAACCACACAGCATTTTCTGTAGATTTTTAGAGAATTAGGAAGTACTTTCTAGTTGTGGACCAGATTCACGTGTAACTACTGACACCATTGGTGTACTCAGGGATATTTCAGATCAGGGTTTGTGAAAAATTAAGTGTTTCCTGATTATCATGGCTCTTGTTACTGTAAAAGCACGTAGAAGTGAATGCAGTGGGAACTTGGAAATGCTCCCTCGTGCCATTTGCCAATTTTTTAGCCTTTAAAAATGCTGAGCACAACTGTTGCATAATGCAATGTAGTGTCAAAGCAGAGCTCGAGGAGGGGGAGAGAGGTCGGGCTTCAACGCGGGAGGTTGCAAAGAGAAAAGATACAGGCCATTTAATTGCTTTAGATCACAGGTTTATTGCTCCCTATGGAGTGTCCCACCTTCCCAGAGTGCCTTTTTCCTTTGGTGTTTGGCAGGGAGGAGTGGGCACTGCTGGGGGCTGCACTGGGGCGTTCCCATGCCATGTCTCAGTCTCCTGCCTGGGACTTCTGGAGTGCGTGAGAAAATCATAAATTTGAGAGCAGTGAGATGTATTTTTTAGTGGTATTTTCTGTGGATCAGTGCAGTAAAGGGTCCTTCTTCCACACTGCTAATTGCATAGTGAATTTGGGGATGCACTCGTGTGTGTTTATAAATGTTAACCTGATGTTACAGACTTCAGGTTTTCCCTTATTCATTTATTTTTTTTCCATATATTCAGCTTCTGGCAGAGTGTGAGGACACAGGGCACCTCTGCATGGCTGAGGTTCTGGTGTGTGGGGGTCAGCCTGTGCCCTCCTGGCTGGCAGCACCGTGGCACGTCCAGGTTTTGGCTCGAGGGCAGCTCCTGGCGAGCGCCGTGCCCGGGGGGCTGTGTGTGCCGAGCAGGTGTTCTGTGTGATTATGCTCCACTACAGCGTGCAGGTCCCGCAGTGAAACGCTAAAATGCGATTTTCTGGAACAGTCTATGAAGTTCTTGACAGTCCTTGAGGAAACAAGCTCAAGTCCAGCTCAGGGGTAAGCCTGTGGTTATCCCCAGGTGTTTCAGGGAGCGAGGGCGAGATGAGAAACCAACACCAAAGCGAGTGGCAGAATCAGCCTGAAAGCTGCTCTTTAAACTTCCCGTGGTTTTAAACTCTCAGGGGCAGGTCCAGGGGTGAGTTCAGGGCCCTGTGAGTAGGGGAGAGCCAAGGAGAGGGCCAGTGGAGATGGCTGGAGGTGCCCGTCGGTGGGCACCCTGTGCCGAGTGCTGATGTGTGTCGGGCTCAGCAGAGCGTGCCAGCTTGGGACCATTGCTGCTCTTGCATCTGCTGGAAGGACATCGTGTTGGGAGGCCTATAAATACCCAAGGCAGGCTCCTGGGGATGTACATAATCCTTTAGGAGCTCACTAGTCTTGGAACATCGCAGCCTCCTCTTTAGGTACCACGAGGGTGAAGTTTCCTCGATTTGAAACGCAGACGTGGACAGTGTTGTGCCTTTTCTCTCCGTGGTCCCTTGGGAGCGATGCTGTCATCCTGTCTTTGCTGAGAGCAAGTATTTTCACCTCGCTGGATCTTCGTGCCCATTAATTAGGTGGTTATTTCCAGGCCTTTGGGTGACATCTGCCTGGCTTCCTGGATAGTTGGTCGCTTCTTTATTTATGTGCTCCAGCCTGCCATTGGAAATAAACTGGAGGGAGGGATGTTAAATATGCTCCTCTGCTCCAGCTGAGGTGAAGGCAAACTTGGCTTGAATTTCAAACAGGTCTCCATGCAGTCAAATCCTTGGAGGTGCTCCTTGCTTTGAGGAAGGATTTATTCTGCTTGGCAGTGATGCCAAAGAAATAAGGTGTCTCGGAGTCACGTTTGGAGGAAATTTGAGGGATGTGATGTAGTGTCTTGCTCCATGATGAGTTTTTTCCATGAGCTTGGACAATTCTGATGTCAGTCCTTTATCTGTGACAGATTCCACATCTCACATGGAGGAACATTTTGAAGCTGAAGTGGATTTCAGGCTGTGTGGACAATACCCGTAATACCTGTGTGCAGCTGAAATATTAAACAGCTCATTGAGGGAACTGCTCTTTGTGGGTTTTCTGCCCTAAGAAGGAAAATGCTGAGTAACCTCATTAGCTCTGATAGTTATTTCTGTGCTTTGCTGGGATAAGTAGGAGCAGGATTTAATCCTCTGTCTCAACTTCCCTTTGTCCAGAACACTGGAAATAAAATTTAACCGCAGGTCTCAGCAGCTAAAGCTGAGGTTTTGGGTTCCACTTGAATGGTGTCTCACCAGGAACCCAAATTGCTGTAGATGTTTATCATTCACACTAAGGAAAAAAGCCTGACTTTTCCCGGGATAGGAGTGGGAGTCTTCTCATATTCTCACTGCGCTTCTAGTTCAGAAAAGTTCCTTTTCAATACAGAGATATTTTTCAGGAAGAGAGCTAAACGAGTGATTGGGAATCCTTGTGTATTCTCCTAAGGAGGGGGATTCTGGGCTGATTCCTTGTGAGGAATCACTCGCCTGGTAAAGATGTTCCCAGTAGGTGCTGAATTCTGCCCTGGTTCCATTATTATGCAGCTTGTACAGTGTGCAGATAAATGAGGGGCTGGGAGAGCATGATGTATGAGACCCTAAATGGCTGCATTTTGTTCATATTTGAAAGGCAGTTTAGCTTGTCCTCATTACTGATGACTTGTGCTTTTATAGCCCTTCTTTTTGCATTTCAGAAATCCTTTGTGCCCATCTGAATAATAAATCACCCCGTTTGATTTGCTCAGTGAGAGCAAATGTGGAATTACATCCTTATTAAGATGTCTTGAGAAACCAGGAGTGCGGGTGCATTTTTTTAAAGGAACACTGTGCCAACGTTGTTAGTATTTTGGTTTCTCATGTTTATTTTATTACTTTTCCAAATTCCAGGGGTTTGTTTCCAGCTGCTTTATGGCAAAGGGAGAAATACTGCCCTGCTTAAAAATAAAAAATCTGATGATGCTTTTGATTGCCTCCAAGCAAAGGGTTTCAGATGTAAGCACCTAATGAAATTTGGAATGAGCATGAATTCCATCTTAAAATTCAAGCTGTGGACCAAAAAAAGAGGCAAACCTAACAAATAATGGGGATACTTCCATCTGCTTCCCATCTCCTCTTTGGTGGAACAATATATTATTTATACAACATTGGTTTCATTAGATGGAGGATTTAATGCAACTTTTCTGTCAAACTGCAGAACATTCAGTGTTATAAAGTAATGTAAACTCCCAAACCCTCAGTAAGGTTTTCTCAGTTGATATATTGAACTATTTAAATTTGAATATAGAGCATAAAAATACAGACTTTTATATGCTTTTACATGTTGCCTTGAAGTCAGAAGCCCAGAGAGCAGCCTGGTCCTAATGCATAACGCTTAACAGGGAAAACAAGCTCAAATTAAATGTGTGAAGCGGCTGAAAAATGAAAATCATGCAAAATTATGGAAGGGAGAAATAAGTGAACAGTGCAAACAGAAGCAAATTGAACACGCCATTTCTGTGGGTGCTCTGAGTCTAAACCAAAATTAAGCTTTTTGGCCATAATGTTGAGAAATGAACTCTTTAGTGTAGTTTTTAAAATCCCTAAGCAGGCACCAAAATCAAATTGCCCTCAATAACTTTGATACACACAGAGGGATATGGTGGCAATGAATAAAAAAGGGCTGTAAAGAGGCAGGTTGAATCATCCTGCACCCCACATTTAGCCATATGTTCACAATCAGGAGCTTCTACTCCCAGATTTATTTTTTTTTCCTAAAGAAAATGACCTAAAATCTTAGCTTTTGCAAATAAGAATAGGCTAAATTTGTGATTGACTGTGCAAACACCTAATTCTTTTACTCTTTAAATCCACGTTACCAAGTTTTCCTGCAGAAAAGGACTATAAGAAGTTATTTTTGACGTCTGAAGATCCTAAAAGCACAGGATATTTGAGTGGGTTGTGCTATGCAGCAGCCTGATATGGGAAGCCTGATAAGGGCTTTACAGGAGTGTACAGGTGACAACAGAAGACAAGTGAAGTCCTTCCTAGTCTTTGGTCTGCAGCTCTTCACAACACGGGGCAAGAAAAGTGTCTCTGTCCTCCCCAGCTTCGGGGCGCTGTATTAAAACCCACCGAAAGCAGCACCAGCTTTTGATTTGCTCCGATATTTAAACAATTTTAAATGTTCGGGCCGAGCAGTGGTCCAAGGGCATAATTAGCAGGTGCCTTAAATCCGTGGGTGCCCACCAGTGTTGTGGGGAAGCCCAGCGGTGGAAGGGGCTGTTGGGAAGGAGGGAGAAATCTCTGCAAACATGGGAATAGTGGTATTTTTGGTAATACTGTGACACCTCCTCAATTTGCTTCTAGCAATTCAAAGTGGTGCCTCGATATTTGGGTGTCTCCACATCCTTCCCTTCTGCCCGAGCCTGGATGGGGAACTGGAATGATTGTTCCCTGTCTCCAGACTGACCTTGCTGTGGACTTTGTGCATTCCCTGGGTGGCCCTGCCTTTGCTGCCTGGCTCCGTGGCTCTCGGAGCCACTACTTCCATGTTTTTCACTGTGTGGGAAAAAATCAATGTCTAGATTAAAAGTACCATCTCCTTTTTGTTTGGAATTCATCTCCTGGTCCTGCTTCTGATACTGGGAAATCCGTGAGCACCAGCTGTGCACTCATTTCATCCCTCACCACAGTGGGTTTGGAAACCTTCAGGAAAATGTAACTCCCCCCTCTGCCTTCTTGGAGGCATCTGGGACTTGGTGGCTTCTTCTCGGGAGGGAATTTCTCCATCGTCTTGTGGTAGAGGCTCAAACTGGTTTTGGTTGGAAGGGACCTTAAAAACCATCTCATTCCACCCCCTTCCACCAGCCCAGGGTGCTCCAAGCCCCATCCAACCTGTCCTTGAGCACTTCAGGGATGGGGCAGCCACAGCTTCTCTGGCCAACCCACCCTCCCAGCCAGCAATTCCTTCCCAATATCCCATCCATCCCTGCCCTCTGGCAGTGGGAAGCCATTCCCTGTGTCCTGTCCCTCCAGACCCCAACCAAAATCCATCTCCATCTTTCTTTAAATACTGAAAGGCCACAAGGTCTCCCCAGATCCTTCTCCTGTCCAGGCTGTCACTCCGGATGCCCTCCCCTGTACCTCCTGCCATCCATAATGTCCCCCTCGAGCCGTGGGCACCGGATTTATTTATTGCACTGTTTTATTATTCCTCGGTAAATCAAAGCTTTCCTTGAAGGCTGGTGGGAAACAGCAGCGGGGCTGTATTTGTGAGCTGAGCTCTGCGTGGGGATGATGAGCTAACGAGGTTTGTTTTGATGTGTCGTTTTGTTATTTCCCATCAGTTACCCGGTGACAGATCAGCTCGGCAGGAATTGATGATCTAAATAAGGGGCTTGATACCCTGTGGGAAAGCTGCTGGGGACTCGAGGTGATGCTGAACGGGCAGGGGGTGGCATCGTGTGGCTGGGGCTTCATGTCACAGTTTGGGTGGCTGAGACAAGGTCCTAAGGCAGGGGGAGGAAGGATAAACCCCCTGCTCTTGTCACTATAAAATCAGAGTGGTTTGGCTTGGAAGGGACCTTAAAGCCCATCTCGTTCCAACCCTTACCATGGGCAGGGACACCTCCCACTGTCCCAGGTTGCTCCAACCTTGCCTTGACATCCCATAAGAGCTCATTTAACAGACAGTCTCTGATGGGATGTTTTTCGTAAAATTTTAATTGAACTCAAAAATACTGGTTTTTTTGGGTTTGCTTGGGTTTTTTTTGTTGATTTTTTTAAAAAAGAACTGTTTAATTTCAGGTGTTATCCAGAATTACAAGGTGAAGATTCCTGGCTAAAAAAGCCCCAGTAACTGGAAAAAGCACAATACTTGTACAGGTTAATTTTTACCTTTAATAAGGAAACAAAGAGTTTTAATAATTCACAGGGATGCAATGAGAGCTTTCCTTTTATTTAGTCATATTTCTCCCTTGGCTTGAATTGTAAACATATTAATTCCTGCCTACCAGTTAATGACTTTGGGTAATGTTTGTACTCTTTTTATGCAGAAATTGTCCATATACCTTAGTTATGTTACTTTGAGGAAAAGACTTAACCAGAGCTCCTTCCTTAGCCCTGAGAGACTCTTGACTTGCTTTAAGTAGTTTTTTCTACGGTGTCTTTTTATAATCCTTTAATTTCCCTCCTCAACAGATGATGAGCATTTTTCAGCCTTACCAAGAGAAGTTTTGTTTTCCTGGTTTCAAATCTCCTTTTTGCCAAATGTCAGGAGTGGGATCATTTTGCTGCTGTTGTTTCAAATGTTACGCCCCCAAAAACTGTGACTGTGATGGCTCTCAATGCATGGAAATTATGGCAGGAGAAGTACTTTCAAAATAATGATACTATTGCAATGAAGTGGGAATCAAACATTTCCCTCCTGTTTTGAGACATGAAAATGGGATTAATTGGGATTTTGAGATCTCTCCGGTGTTTTCCTTCTGCAATTTTTCATATTTTCAATTTAGCTAAGTAATACTGTACCATATAGAAATATAGGGCCATATTTGAATTTTATGCTGTTTTTAATCATAGAATCCCACAATGGTTTGGGTTGGAAGGGACCTTAAAGCTCATTTAGTTCCACCCCCTGCACTGATCCATTGCACTGAGCTTTTGCTGTGCACTGGTTTTAATTTGATTTATTCTTTCTTTGTGTTTATATTTCGGATGTATCTCAAGGTTACTTGAGAGTGTTTAACTTGGCAGAGCCTGGGATGGGAAGTCGTGGGTGAGCCTGGACATCAGCACATGTAAGAGAGGTTCTTCTTAGTCCTCTTGGTACTGCCCAGCTGGGAGGGAAAAAGGAGGGAGAAAGGGGTGTGGATCATGGAATTTCCATGGATATTTTCTTAGAATAGTGTGGCCAGAGCTGAGCCAGCCCCTTCCCAGGCACATGACCCGTCCCTCTGCTGCCACTGCAGCCAGAAGAGCTGGTTTTTACTTTGGAACGTTGTAAATCACTGATTTTAATCTTGCTTTGGGTTTAATTGCTTTTTTTCCCAAAGAGAGATTCGTTCTCGTTTAGGTGTGGGTTTGTAATTAAAAAAACATCTCTCAACATAAGTTGCTTTTGTTGCCCACACGTGGGGGAAGGCAATTACAGAGCTGAATATCCCTCCAATCCTGGTGTTGATGTGGGAAGGGTGTTGTTAGGACATGATAAATGACTCCTCCTTGGGGACGGGATTGCCTTTTTTCCCTTCTCATTTCTCCCAAGGCCAAGTTGGGAGGAAGAAATGGAATTCAATTATAAATAGAAATTTATTTCGGTGCTGGAAGAGCAGCAGGTGAAAAGGCTTTGTTGTTGCAGGAACGTGTGGAGTGTGTTGGATACTGTGAGGAGAACTAGCAGGGCACCTTAGACATAGTGAGTTATTCAAGAGGGGAGTTCTTCCCCTAAATGTTTTCAGTGGGTTTTGGTAGGTTGCAAGCGCAGAAAAACCTGAATTAGCTTCATTTGGAGTAGAGCTTCCTGAGCAGGTATTCCATTCCTTCCTTCAGGAGTTGGGGGGTATTCCTGGAAGTGTCCAAGGCCGGGTTGGATGGAACTTGGAACACCATGAGCTAGTGGAAGGTGTCCCTGCCTGTGGCAGGGGGTGGAACAAGATGAATTCTAAAGGTCCCTCCAACCCAAACCGTCCCGTGATTGTGATCTTGGTTCTTCCATGGAATGGAAAAAGGAACAAGATGCCCTGGGTTTAAAATGTTTTGTTTGTTTCTCAACTTCCAAGTCTCTGCTATTGATCAGAAATCAATAGAACAAACTGAATTTAAAAATAAGAATCTGTATGTTAGGGGAAATTCCTGTTTATTTCCTCCAGGAAGTTTGTCCTTTACCCAGCTGACAGCTCCTTCCATCCTGCTGGCGTTGGATTTCTACTGAGTTGGGGTAGGAAGAGGATAAAGGGCCTTTTAAAGCAGCTTCCTCTTGGAGCTCATTATTCTCAACGTTTTGGTCTTCGTTCCCAATCACAATAAGAAAGGGGGTTGATTAATTCAGTTATCCACAATAGGAATGTTCATCTCCTTTTGCTTAGGTTGCATGTTAGAGATTGATTTCCTATTCTTTTCATGAAGTACCTTTGAAGCTCTGCTGGAGACTGTTTAGCAAGAGGTTGTCTGAGAGAATCCCCCAAAGTATTCTGAGTTACTGGGAGTTTAATAAGAACTAAAATTCAAATTTAATAATGTTACAGGAAGAATTGGGTCATTCTTGGAGACACAGCCCACATATTATCATTTGCAGGTTCTGCAGATGAGTCTTTCCCTGTTCCCTTTAATTAACTGCAAGGTATTAAGCAGGTCTGTGTTCCTTGGGAGTGTGTGAAATGGAGATACGGCTGCTCCTCCAAAGACCTGCAGGAAGCCTCCCAAAAAACAGAGAAACCTGCACTTCTGACTCCTTGTGGTTTAAGGGAAACCCTCGGGAGTTTTTCCTCAGCTCCTGAAGCACTCTGCACACCTCCTACAAAGTGGAGCAGCATGAAGAAGGTGCAGGCAAAGTGAGATTGTCCGTGCAAGAGGCAACCTGTGCTCGTAGGACAGGGATAAAACTCCTCTGCTCTGCTCTGGAGCCAGGCTGGGAGAGCTGGGAATGCTCAGCCTGGAGAAGGGAAGGCTCTGGGGAGACCTGAGAGCCCCTTCCAGTGCCCGGAGGGGCTCCAGGAGAGCTGGAGAGGGACTGGGGACAAGGCATGGAGGGACAGGACACAGGGAATGGCTTCCCAGTGCCAGAGGGCAGGGATGGATGGGATATTGGGAAGGAATTGCTGGCTGGGAGGGTGGACAGGGGCTGGCACAGGGTGCCCAGAGAAGCTGTGGCTGCCCCACAGGCTCTCTAAAATATATTCTGGGGTAAACCAAGATTTTCAAGACTAAAACTCATCTTCACCTCTAGACTCTGTTATCAGTGTTCTGCCTTCTGCATGGACCTACCCTGGAGCTCCTTAAATCCTGTTGAGTAGAGGTGGCACATCTTTCCCAGGAGCTCTGGGAGCGGAGCCTGGCAGTGAAAATAACCTTCCTGCATCTTGGTTGGCAAAGAGATGCTTTCTTACAATGGTTGTGGCAGCAGGAAAAGCCCCAGCTATTTCTCACTGCCATTGCTGCAGGTGTTAACTCGTGTTTCTCCAAGGGAAAAGACTCCCTGGTTTTATTCCCTCACGTTCCAGCGGCAGCATTTGGCCTAAGGAAATGGAAAATTGTGGATATTCAGTAAGAAAATGTGATAAATGGCAACATTTGGCACTTGTTTATATTCTGCTGCTGAATGGACTGTCAGCTTTTCTATTAGAGGGAAAGAAGTGTTTGTTTTAATGCTGTGAGAAATCCATGTGTGAATTTATATACATATATATATATGTGTGTGTGTGTGTGTGTATTTATGTCCCTTAGGGGCTTTGCTTTGGTTTGGTTCTTTTCCCTGCCTTTTTCTGCATCCTGGTAGGATGCTGCTGGTAAAAGCCTCCGGAATGTGTGTCAGACTCCCTTTGGGATGCACTGGAGGCTGCAATTCCCATCCAGCTCCTGAAATATTATGCAGTATAAAATATTCTTCAAAACAAGAAAAGATGGGAGACCCTCTGCCTTACCCAGTTTGGGTTGTGTAATAACTTTATACTATAAATTATATAAAATATATTATTTAACGGAGCAAACTTGTCTGCAGACAGATTGAATTTGACATTTGCACAAGGCCGTACTCCTAGAAGTTACCAAAATATGAAATTTGGGGGATTTTATGGATGGATTTTTATCTTTTGAATTGCTAAGTGGTGACAATTTAATTTGTGGCTTCTAGAATTGATAACAACTGATTTTTCGTGCTTTCTTGTTGCTAATATAGAGAGAATAAATGTTGTAAGCAAAGAGAAAGCTTCATTTTTATATCTTTGCCAACTGTCTCTTAATTCTGAAGGGTTTAAACCCTTCTCAGCAAAGTAAATTCTATGAGGATGTTCTGAAAGCTGGAACGCAGCGAGTTCATTCAAGTGTTTGGGGGGGATTTCGTTTTATTTTAAATGTATTTACCTATTTATTTATTTAGCTGTGTAGTCTTTTAAGGCCACGTGAGGAAAATGTTATTGAAAATATAAATTTAATTTGCGCTTTTTCATACATACCTGAGTGTAACAGGAACAATGTCCTGAAACTTAGCGTAGCTTTGATTTCTCTTAGATTTTCTCACTATTCATAAAGAGTTGAATGTTTCCAACTTAGAGATTTCCCTGGACAAAAGGGTTTAAAATAAGGTGTTTTATCCCTAAGGGAGAAAAGTGTTGGCATGTGTTCCTGCAGGGAATTCTCTTCTCCTCCTGAAATTTCTCAGTGTTGGTATCACTTGTGGGTTTTATTTGATATGAAAATTTCCCTTCTTGTATCCGCTCAAGAGCCTTTTGAACGTGGAGTGTCTTATTGTAAAGATAATTTAGGGAAATAAGCACTTTGGGAGCATTCACAGGCCTCTTCAACTTTTCCTTCACAACTCAATGGGACAGAAATTAGAAGTAATTCTACGGTTTGGAATTCCGTGTTCGTTTTCTTGATAGAGAATTAATTTCTGAATAATCGTGCACCCTTTCCAAAGGGAAACAGGTGCTTTGGGTGTTGGGTTTGGTTTTGTTTTCCTTCGATGTGGCTGAATTGCCGTTCTCCAGCAGGGGACCTGGCTCTGGCTTCCTTTGTGACCGGCGTGCAGATCCTGGATCCCGGAATTTGGCTTCGGGAATACGCCAGTCGTAGGGTAGAATCATGGAATAGTTTAGGTTGGGAAAGTCCTTTAAGATCACTGAGTCCAACCGTCCCCCAGCCCTGCCAAGGCCACCANCCTCTCCAACCCCTCCATGTCCTCCTTGTCCCAAGGGTCCCAGGATTCGAGGTGTGACCTCAGCAGTGCCAGCACAGGGACTGTCCCTCCCTGGTCCTGCTGCCACCCCATGGTTGGCACAGCCCAGGTGACTTTGGGCTCCTGCCCACCTGGGCACACCTGGGCTCCTCATCCTCTTTGCCCCCAGGCAGCTTTCCAGCCTCCCTTCCCACAGCTTGGAGCTCTCCATGGGGTTGGGGTGACCCGAGGTGTCCCGCTTGCCTCGGTGCGCCTGGTTTTTGGAAAGAAAGAAGGAATCCAGCAGCCCTGGATTTGGGCAGGAGAGACATTACTTGGAATAAACTGCTCAGGAAGTGCAATAAATGCACATCTCTGGTGTGATGTGCTTTAAATATCTTCCTCCCTGTGTGAATCCCTCATTTCTGAGCTTTGGCGGTAAGGAGGGATGGGAAAGACTTTGGGATAAACCCGGACACTCCTTCAGTGAGTAAATGTCTAATAAATGCCCAGGGCCATGACAGGCCCCTGACGTTGCCCTTGAAGGACTCTGTATCAACATAACTTTGCAATTATTCTCGTGGTGAAAATTGAAATTGATTTTTTAGAGAATTAACACTTCTTTTTTTTTCCTGTGAATAGCTTGGAGTGCTGTGCTGTAGACGGTGACAACGGTGTCCAAATCCAGCTAAAGATTAAAAATCAACTTAAATTTAAAATTTAATCATGTTAGCTCTTGCTAAATAGTTAGTAGACCGTATTGAAAGCACCTACAGTACAAATATTGCCTATAAATAATTGCAAATTTTATTAGCGTTGTAATTAAGAGCGTGCTGGCTGCAAATGCTGCCTCGCTAAGTGCAAAGCAAACGCCGAAGCGTGAGCAGAGTGTGCTTTGCCCCCAGATTAAGTAGGTTTTCGTGCCCAGCAGGGGTTTGAAGGTTGTTCAGCAGGTGGGGCTCTGCAGATCAGTGTTGGAGCAGGGATGTCTGTCTGCGAGGCGGCGGCGGCTTAAAAGAATAATAGTTCATCAGAGAAAGGAGGAAAGGGGGTTTGTGATGCAGCTGAACACTGAGATGAGCACGAACAATTGTTTTATGCGGGTGTAGGTTCAGTGCTCCAAGACCCTGAGCCGTGGCTTTGGGGGCTCGGATCTGCTGGCACAACATTTAAAGGATTCTGTAATTTCAACTAAAACTTAAAGCTCTACGGAGTCCCCTCCTTTCACGTTCCATTTGTGTTTGCTGAGCCTGTTTCCTTTCCTGGATTTCTGGAGCTTTCCTGTTGGCCTTTCCACTCCTGTTCATGCACTCGGAGCGTTCGGCCACCACACATGAAACTTTCATGTTCCTTTCTGGTTCTTCCCGTGCTAGTTAAGGATTCTTCTGCAATTATTTCTGCCTTCAGTGACTCATCACTTTCCTGGCTGGTGGGGACAGCTGTGGCTGCCCCTGGATCCCTGGAAGTGTCCAAGGCCAGGTTGGACGGGGCTTGAAGCACCCTGGGCTGGTGGGAGGTGTCCCTGCCCATGGCAGGGGTGGCACTGGATGAGCTTTTTGGTCCCTTCCAACCCAAAGCAATCTGTGATTCTCTGATTTATTTTGCTTACCAAATTGCCATGGTGATTTCCTCAGGTATAAAATTCATCTTTTTAGCCGTGTGTATTCAGTTACTCCCCAAATGGGTTGATAATCACAAAAACAGGACCAAAGCTCTCCCCCAGTTTTAGGACTGACTTTGGCAGAAGGGAGCAGAGCTGTTTGTTGGCTGCTGCTCACCTGCAAAGGGCTGGATTTGCCCAGCGTGGGGTTGGTGTGTTTGGGTGAAGAAAAGTGAAAATAGGTTTATATCTTTGCCAGGCAATGGACTTGGAGGTTGAGTGTCTGTGAACAGAGACCACGAGCCAAACAAGGTTTGTCTCCAGCTCTCCTGAGCATTTCTGACCCACCTACGGAGCCAGGAGGGGAGTGATGGACTGAGCTCCGTCTGCAGCCTCACCTTCAGCAGCCAGCTTGAAAAATTCACACTTGTGGCTGGTGCTGGCACATGCCTTTGGGTGGTGGCATCGTTAGGGACACAGGACTCAGTATGGGCTGTTGGATGTTCTCCTGCAGGCCTGGGCCATCCACGGTGTTTGTTTTGACAATTAATGCTCCAGTTTTTGAGACGATCCCGCCTGATTTCCATTTCATAGTTGGAAACGTTGTCTTTGTACAGCCCCAGCTTCTCTTCTTGTCAGAGTTTGTTAGGAAGTGCTTTTGATGTCCTGGAACAGCAGCTCTGGTGGCCTTTCCTTTTATACTCACATTCCTAAGAGCTCCCATCAGGTGCCTTTGCATCCTGTGGAAAATATGATGCTCCCACATGGACCAGATGTGCAGGAGTTTCGGTCTCAGTTCCATTGCACAGGAGGAAAGCAAGTTCCAGGAGTGCTTATCTGGTGGAGTTTGGGGATTAACCTGTAAATAAGAGGGCTCAGAGCACTCCCAGATAACCTGGTGTCATTTGGGCTTTAATCTCAATTACCTGGACTGATGTGGAAATAAATATTTTCAATTGGAAGTTAGGCTGATCTTAAAAGGAGCAATAAAGGCTCTGTGCCCTAGAAAGGAGGGAAAACTCCGCAGTGTTCTCTTGGGCAGGGATGTAAAATAACCCTGAAAATGGCACAGAAAGGGGAATTTACTATTTTGTTTGGGTTTTTTTTTTTTAATTTCATTAAAGACCAGAAAAGCCATGGACATCATTAACAGGCTTTGAGCAGATGGTCAGAGAGGGAAGACAGGCAAGAAGAACCTACTTAGGGGATCTTACTACATCTAGTAGCCATAGGAATGGGTTGGAGTTGTTCTTACAACACTTTCACACAGCACAAGGGAAGATTAAACTTTCTTTTTGGCACTTTTTCCTTTTTCTGTGGTTTGAGAGAGATCTGGTTGGGGCAGCTCTTCTTTTATGAACCTTATTGGATTTTGGTGGGGGTTTTTTGCAAGCATCACAGGAGCTGAAAATACCACTCAGTGAAATGAAAACGTGGGGTTTAGCTGTGCTGCTCGATATAATGATTTTTAAGAGATTTCTTCCGTGAGCAGAGTATTGACTTTCCAAATGCAAATCCTGATATTGTGTGATATTTTTAGGAGTGGTGTTTATTACCTTCCAAAGCCTTTAATGTCAGAGCAATTTTTAGACGAAGAACGTGTTGCAAAAGCTTCAGTGATAACCCCACGAAATTGGAAATGGAAACTTTCAGAGGTGTTTTTTTTGTTTCCTTGACAGAGTTTTGCGTATCCATTAATGAATTTTAATGATGGAGTTGCGTCTGCTGCGTCCCGTGGTGCCCTCGATGCTTTGAGAGCAAGAAATACTTTGCCTTTTCTTAACCAGCTCTTTTCTTTGCCTGTTTTTCTGCAGGGCAGTTTTGTGGCCTGCATGACAGCCATCCTGAGGCAGATGGAGGACTATCACTACGCTCACTTAATCAAAACTTTCGGGAAGATGAGGTCGGATGTTGTGGTGAGTTCAACATATTGTATCTCTTCGTGGAATAGTTCACCTCGTTGTTTGGGGGTTTTCTTTGGTCATTAAATACACTTGTGAAAGGCCAACAAAATGTGTTTGGCGTTATGGATTTGATATGAAGATCTTTATTAAAGCCTTGTGGTTTACACACAAGAATCCAGCCCATCTCTGGAGCTGTTCAATGCTTTAAAAAGCATGAGCCACTGGATTTAAGGCAATTAAAAGAAAGCATGAAGAAATAGGAGTGGTGAGACTTTTGTTTCAGGAGGGAAGAAAAGAATATTAAATAAAACTTGCTTAGGAAAGGAACTTTCAGTGTTAAATCTTCCAGTTGTCCTGCTTTCCTTTCCTTAAATACCTTTCCATAGAGAATCTGCTCCCTTTCCCTTTAATACAAACCATTTTAACCTTAGGGATGCCCTTAGTTGTTAAATAAGCAATAATAATTGAAATGTGTCTTCTCAGAGCCGTTCAGTAGCCTGACTAAGGCAACAACCCAACTTAATTAAAGCATTATAGGAGGCAGTTTATAGCTGAGGAGATAACTCTGTAATAACCCAAACTATCTTTGCCATATGGCTGCGAAGGGGAGCCCAAACTCCTTGGCTGAGCTCCATCAATTAGTGGTGACCCAAACCTACTCAGCTCTCTTACATCCCCACTGCCATCTGGGGATGCTCCAGGCAACTTTCACCTGCATTTTTAATATTTATTCCTTCCCCACTGCCATCCTGGGGATGCTCCAAGCAACTTTCACCTGCATTTTAGTCTTTATTCAGGTTCTCTTCCTTCCAGACCCAACAGAACAAAGCCGGGGTCTTTTCTTTGTGTAATTCTTTGCTCTGGACTTTGCAGTTCACCTTTGATTTTTATTCTTCTTGTCTCTGCCCATATTCTGACAGGCTGGAGCTCTTTGCTCCCGTGCCAGTTTTCAGATAAGGTGCTAAAGCCTCTGTTTGCACCTGACCTGGCACCTCTGAATCGCAGAGCTGATGATTCAGGAGGGTGAGGACAAAGTCCAGCTGCAAATCGCTGCAGATGGACATCACTGCACTGAAAGGGCTTCCCAGGGAGCCTGTGGTGGGATCTTGGAGCATTTACATGGATAGACCCTTGGCTTTCCACTAATAACAAAACATTCCCAAGCTCAGCGCAGCTGATGGAGTGAAAATACTGCTTTTAGCACCAAGAAAAGGCATAAGTGTTAAAGTTTAGCAAGCCGAGCATCTCTCTGATTTTGAGGCAGTTCCCACCATTTGGCTCTGGAAAAGGAATTCTGCTGGCGGGGTTTTGCACGGACAACAGTGCAAGCAGTTTGCTCAGGAAACAGGTCTAACCCAGGCAGCAAGGAGATGCCACACAGGCACTGCCAGTGCCCTGCCCTGCCGGGGTGGGGGGCACTCAGAGGAGGTTGGCTGAGGTCAGGAGAGTTCCATAATTGAGAGAAAGGGAAACAGAATATTGATCATAATGGCAATGATGATGATGGCAATAATAGCAGCAATTAAAAGAGAGGGAGGAATAAACCCCCAGACAGACTAGTGGTGCCCAATAAAGTTGCTCAGCACCCACTGAGTGATGCCCAGCAGGGATCAGTGGCTCCCACCAGTTGCCCCAGTTCATGTACTGGGCGTGGCATTCTGAGGTGTGGAATATCCCTCTGGCCATTCTCCCTCCCAGCTCCGTGTGCAGCTCCTCTCTGGGACCCCACAAAGTCCTTGAGTCAGGGTAAGCCCTGCTCAGCAAACCCCCAAATACCGGTGTGTTATCAACACTGCTTTCATCCCACATCCCCACCACGGCACTGCACCAGCCACCAGCAGGAAAACCAACTCCATCCCAGCCAAAATCAGGGCAACGTGTAATGAAAAAATGCAGAGAGAAAAGAACTCCTAAGGAAATCTGTGATTTTTCCAATGGCAGTAAGTTTTTGCTTTAAAGTCTCACCTTTTTTGATCTAAACTGCGTGAAAGCTGCTTCTGTAGGTCAGAACTTCCTTGCTGAAAACAAGAGGGTTATTATATATATTTGAAATTTGGCAAGTGGTCTATTTATAGTGGCTCCTTTTGTGCATTTGATTTATGTGCACTCAGTGCACATGAGGAATCACTTCTTCCTTCTCTCTTGACTCTGAATATTCATCCCTTTTTGCCTGGTCTGAGGCTGTGGAGCTGAAATTGCTCTGGACTGTTAAAATCCTGTTTTTCATCAGCATGTGAACTCATTGACTCCTTGTTTTCCTCTGTTATGCTCACTTGTAATCATTCGTTTTAGCAGATACTCAAATCCAAACTTGGCCAGCTGCTGTAATACTTTTTGTATCTTTAATTAAATGTAGCCTTGAAATATTTTTGTATTTTTCCTGTGTAAATGGTAATTTGTGTTAAGGGAAATTAAAGTACATAGTGAGGTGGTAAAACATTAAATAGGTAAGATGTTCATGGTAGAAAATTCTACCTTAAACTGACTTTAAATAATAGAAATGAAGGTGTGGAGATACAATGGCAGAACACTGTTAGTCCTGTCAGAAAAGAAAACTACAGCGAGTAAACTGAATTTTCTTTATTTTAAGCACAACTAGAAGTGATTGAGTCATCAGCGAGAACGAAAAGATGGAGATACAACCCAGTTTCTGTGTTTAAGAGAAAAGCTGACGTAAGCTTTTCAGTGGGAGCCAGAGCCAGGAATTCCTGCTCTGAAAAGTACTTTTCAACAGATGAGATTTCACTGGTCATTTGAAACCCACGTCTTGCTCACTGGTTTGTGTTTCCCCATCAGAACTGCTTCTCTGGGGGGCTCTCCCAGCAGCGTCACCTTTACTGGTCCATGTTCCTCTCTTGGAGCTTCTCTTTTCTCTCCTCAGTGGTGGGATGTTGCTGATCAGGACTGGGTGGTTTGCATGGGAAAACCACCTTTCCCTGCTTCTTCGTTTAACATTTCCTGGGTTTTCCATTTCTTTGGTGCCACAGGTTTTTGAGCCGTTTGACTCACCCATTCGAGCTTAAATCCAGAAGTCTTTCCCTTTCACCCCAGCCCCCCTGGCCATGGAGGTGATAGTTGCACCTTCAGTCCCAGAGTGTTCAGTTTAATCACAGAGCAGTGATTTAGCACTGAAATCAGATGAAGCCAACCAGGAAGGAAGAGGTTTTTCTTGACAAAAGTGACAAGAACAGTGAAGCCGTGCTAGTTTCCTCACCATGGGAGACCCTTAAATCTTTCTGTGCTCTTGCTCAGACAGGAGATAGAAGGGAACTTTATGGCCTGTGTTATGTGGGTGTCAGGTTTAGATTATTATAATGGTCATATTTGGCCTCAAAAGTCTCTGAAAGGATGAGGTGGAATGCAGTAAACCCAGTCTCTTCTCTCTCTGCAGAATACAGTGTTTAGATTTATTAAGGTCTGTCTGTTCAAAGAGGAATTTCTGACTTCAAGGTCCCTTCCAGCCCAACCTGGGCTGTGATTCTGTGAAATCCGAATCTGTGATTCTGCTGCCATCCTGAGAGGAAACATTATCTGAGACCACCGAGGTTATTTCTGGCACTAATTGATCTCTCTCCCCTTTTTACCTGGTAAAAATTATCTTTATTTGAGACATCTGTGGCATTAGTTGACAAAAAAAATGTATGTTAATGTTTTGCTGTGTGGAGCATCTCAGGCTGAGCTTACTCAGTGCATGGGAATCGTGAAGGGGTCTTCCCTCTTCTGGATTCACTTCCTTTGGGATATGAAATAGGAGTTGGAGTTGGAGAGAGACCAGGAGTTGCAGCCCTTTCTCCTTTAACACACTCCTGTATCATTTTGTTATGTTCAGAAAAACCTGTTCTGCTTCCAGATATGCCGAAAAGAAGTAGATTCTACAGCCCTGCTAGTTCCCTCCCCACTCCCACCCCCAGGAAAGCCCTGGGTTTGCTCCTAATATGAGGTTAATTCATCCCAACCATCTGCTTTTCTCTAAGAGAGGCAAAATGGGAAGGAGAGCAATATTCTGAGTGCAGAAAGCACAGGTGAGCACAGGGAGTGTTTTATTTGATCAATAATTAGCTCAGTTGTTACAGATCATCGTTTAAAGTACCTGAGTGAACACGGGGTGATTAAAATGTAAATATCAGTAGATTAAAATGTAGAGCTGAATCAGCAAAGTAGGTCAGAACCTCCAGGGTCAGGAACGAGCCCGAATCATCAACAGTGTAATTCTTCCACCAAAATACATGAAAGATGAGCAGGAAAATCTGCAGTTTGATCTCTTCTATGAAAGCAGATTTTGCTGAGCTAGTCAGGAGTGTCTGCGTGGGTTTGGCTTTACAAAGTGGTAGCACCTCTTTAACCACAAGCGGTTCCAGCTCATCACCATGTGGTTTATAGGGCACGGTGGTGTTTGCTCAAAGGTTGGACCTGATGGTCCTGGGGGTCTTTTCCAGCCTGAATGTTCCTGTGATTTTAGGATGAGGTGGGTGCAGGAGCTGGGGCGCAGAAGACCCCAAAGCAGCCCTTGTGCAGAGCCCAGCACCCTGGAAGTTCACGCTGCTTCATGTAGTAAGAGATGGAGGAGACTATTCATGAGGGGCATGGAGGGACAGGACAAGGGGGAATGGCCTTAAACTGACAGGGAGGAGGTTTAGATGGGTTATGAGGAAGAAATCGTTCCCTGGGAGGGCGGGCAGGCCCTGGCACAGGTTGGGCAGAGAAGCTGTGGCTGCCCCTGGATCCCTGGGAGTGTCCAAGGCCAGGTTGGATGGGGCTTGGAGCACCCTGGGCTGGTGGAAGGTGTCCCTGCCCATGGCAGGGGGTGGGGTGGGATGATCTTTCAGGTCCCTCCCAACCCAACCCATGCTGGGATTCCATGCTTTGTGATCCCAGGGCTGTGTCCCCAGGATCCCTGCAGCTCCCTGCATCCCTCTGCCTGGGGTTTCTGAGCCAGGAGAAGCCTTTTAATGCAGACATAAGGTGTGGTGGAGATAGCATCTCTCACACGTGGGGGAAGACTGATGAGAGCAGCAACTTCAGATTTGTGTCTCACTGGAAAGGTTACATAAAAAACAGTCTTAGTTAAAAGTCCAGTGAATGTAACATTTTGGGTTTTTTTTTGTAGGCATTTGACATTTTAAAGATAGACGAGATAAATACCATTACTGAGAAACCGAATCAAAGGGAAAATATTGTAACCTTGGAATGAAAGTTCATCTTTATCTCTCTGCGAAGTGGATCAAGGACTTTCTGCATTAAGTTCTCTTTCCCCTTTATCTCTCCCCCAGCATTTGATATTACTCCAGTTGTTAGATGGCAATTACAGATTCCCAAATTGCAGGAGATGATTTACATTGTAAAGTGCACGAGGTTTCTGGTCCAAAGAAGGGTTTGTTTGTAGCTGAGTAGGAATAAATTGCTTTATGCTGCTAAACTGACTTTTGTTTAGCCAGAGTCTCTCCCAGTTTTGGGATGGCCAAACCATCGCTGTGCTCTGCCCCAGGTGATGGGCAGCACCACCCTTCAGAATCCCCTTTTGGGGTAGAACGTGGCTTTATTTTAATAAATAAATAATATTGTTTCAAGGGGATATTCACAAAGGGAGGGAGAACTCATCAGCTGACTCCGGGGAGCATTTTCATTGCAGTCATTAGATTTAAATGAATGTTTAGCTTTTGGGTTTTTTTTCTCTTTCCGTGTACCAGGGTGCTTTTACCTTCTTTCCAAGAGACCCCAGGCGTGTGTCACAACATGTGTGTCACACACAGGCTGCCCACAAAGGGACTGTGAGACTTTGGCTGTAATACAGGAAATAATTGGGGTTTTTCCCCAGCAGAAAGTCCTTTGGGATAACTGGTGAACCAGTGCTCGGTCCTGAGTAATCCCATGGGTTGCTTCCAGTGTGGGATTACCGTTCTTCTAATTTCTGACAAGTTTAAATGGAATTACTGCAGGATTTATGGGCCCATATAAATAAGGTTTAGCAGGATTTAGGTGTGTTTTATATGAATAATGGCTTTTTTATGGAGCGGAACACGAGGACACCTTTGGAGCGTGGTCATTAATATCTGCCACCATCCCGGGGATTTTTGTGATCCAGCAGAGCGGCCTTCTCCAAATATTTTCTCTCCTTTTAGGACTTCCTGATGGAAACATTCATCATGTTCAAGAATCTCATCGGGAAGAACGTCTATCCCTTCGACTGGGTGATAATGAACATGATGCAGAATAAGTGAGTACGGAGGGAGGAGTTCCCTGGCCTTCTGAGCTGCTGGGATCGTGTTGGAGCCCAAAGCACGGGGTTGCCTGGAAACAGGGAAAACACCAAAAAGCTGCAGCCAGGCTTTTGGGATGCAAAGAATTGGTTAAAAATGGGCTTGGGAGGCAGCTGGGCAGCCTTTCCGTGGCCTGTTTGAGGGCTCCCCCAGGTAAGGGTGGCATCAGTTGAGATGACAGATGCTGGAGCCCACAGCAGGTGCAGGAGGGTTCTTTACACACCTTATAATAATTAAATTTATTCCTTTCAGGATAAACGATACGATCTCACAAACTACTGGTTATTGTGTGGAGTTGTATGTGCAGGAGTGGTGTTAACAAAAAAGGGCATTTTAAACCCGGATTCCACCGTGCCAGTAATGCAGAGAAAGGCTCCGAATGTTTCTAATGCTCATTTTTTCCCCTCAATAATTGCAGCTCTGCCATTATCTAACATGCCTTTGTGCAGTGGTTTATGCTGGTGACATTTTATTAAGTGTGTCAAATGCTTTTTATGTGTACTGAGATGAAAGTATAGGGGAAAAACATTATATTTACTTGTTGCCTGGAGAAATCTCTGCTGCGTTCCCTGCTAGCCATAAAGTTGTCAGCGTTTGCTTCCATAAAATCCTGGCCCACGGTTCCTGCTCTCGTGATAAAAATGCACCATAACTTTAATCTTGCCTTCTGAAGTCTCCTTAACCGCCTCCTAAAATCCATTGGGAATAAATACAAAGCGGGAGATTGAGCCATATTTTGGGGTCGTCCCACTGGGTTTGGGTTCTCACTCGCGTGTGGCTGCAGCCCGGGAAGCACCTGGGGTGTGAAGTGAGGAGAAGCTCATGAGGAGCACCTAAAGCCCCTCGGGTTTCTGTCTTTTATTAATTTGGAAAGTGGATTTTGCTCCAGCTGTCTCGGGATCGTGTTGGGGGTGATTGGGAAGCCCTCACAGGGTGTGTTACCTTGTCCTGGGGAAGAGAACTCCTCTGGGCTTGGGGCATTTTGGAGGAGATTGAAATGGGGTTGGGAAGGTCCACGTTTGGACACTGAGAGTGCCTTAAGTGGCAATTACAGTGTAAACAATATTGCAGTGAGTGTTCCTCGTATTGCCCAGCTCTGGGGGCCCCAGCAAGGAAGGACAACAGATCTCATGGACTGAGTCCAGAGGAGGTCATGGAGATGCTGCAGGGCTGGAGCCCCTCTGCTCTGCCATGGGGACAGGCTGGGAGAGCTGGGAGGGTTCCACTGGAAAAGAGAAGGCTCCAGGGAGACCTGAGAGCATCTTCCAGAGCCTAAAGGGGCTCCAGGAGAGCTGGAAAGGGACTGGGGACAAGGCATGGAGGGACAGGACACAGGGAATGGCTTCCCACTGCCAGAGGGCAGGGCTGGATGGGATATTGGGAAGGAATTGCTGGCTGGGAGGGTGGGCAGGGACTGGCACAGGTTGGGCAGAGAAGCTGTGGCTGCCCCTGGATCCCTGGAAGTGTCCAAGGCCAGGTTGGACGGGGCTTGGAGCACCCTGGGCTGGTGGGAGGTGTGTCTGCCCATGGCAGGGGGGGACTGGATGGGCTTTTTGGTCCCTTCCCACCCAAACCATTCTGTGATTGCATCGCCTCCCCACCATTGCCAGATGACCTCCCTGTGCTCATTTGGGTGGGGATTTGACCTCGATTTTTATTTTAAACTGTGAAACTGTGGACATGGAAATGAAAGAGCAAAGGTACAAACAGAGCCTCTCCCTCCCCAGCGGTTTTTCCCAAAAGCACAGAGGGCTCCTTGTCCTGGGCAGTTCCTCACTCTGAACATTTGGAGCAGCGCAAAGCGCGGGGCAGAGCTTGGAGTTTTGATCCTTAAAAATCAGTCTTGTCCTTATCCCGTGCTGAGCATCTCGTCCTGCAGAAGCAGAGATGCGATGTGTCATTAGGATCTTCGATTCTTCCTGGCTAGTCTCATGGAATATGCCCACAGAATATCTGAGTGAGATTGAAAGTTAAAACCAGAAACTTTGCCAGGTCTTTCTGGTGGTGCTGAGTGTCTGCAGAAGTGCTGGAGGGGGTTGTTCATCTCTGGTCCACCCGTTCGTTTTGGTTGCACCAGCTCGTTTGGGAACGCTCCGGAATTGATTTCCGTGCTTTTCGTTTTTCCTGTTGAAGTTAATGTGGTTTCCAAAACCAGAGAGCTGCACTGTAAAATGCATTGCTTTGTCCATCTGCTCTGTTTATTTCCACCCCTATAAACTTTTATTGAAGAAAACTAGGCAAAATTTAAGAACAAATCCTGTCTTTTAAAGCTGCAACATCCTCTCCATAGGAATAGCTTGAGTTGTGGAATTTTGTGTCATCCTTGAAATCACATCCTTCTGCAGAGCGACTATTTCTGTGCCACGAGCCAAAGCAAGTGGGCTAAATATCAACTCCATCCACAATTTCATTTGTTTCCCTGCATGGGATTCATTTGGTAGACTGAAGGAACATGAAGGAAATAGGAGGAGCTGAAAGACAGAGCTCTGAGCCCCCTCCAAGAGAAGCCAGTCCTTCAGGAGGCATCTCAGCACCTTCGTGGCAGAGGCAGCTCAGGCAGCTCCTCTCCATTTCCCTTCCAGATTAAATGCCATGGATTAAACAGTGGATTAAAATATTGTGGCTGAGATAAAGTTGTAGCTGTGGGGGAAGAGGGGAAACAGGGAAATGTGTGTGAACAACTGGGTGCTGGGAATGTTTGCAAATATAAGATTAATTGAAATTGAGTGCTACGTTTCTTTGAACTTCACGAGTAGGATAAATATATTTAAGTATGTATCTTATTTATTATATATATATAAACTATCTGCACATTACTTGTCACAGAAATGACTCTGTAAACTTCACATGGTTTTAGTGCAGTGCATGAAAACATCAGAGTCCCCTCTCTTTCCTACCCCTGTGATATTCTATGCCAGGCTCAGGATCACATCCCGTGTTCAGGATCACATCCCGGGTTCAGGATCACACCCCAGGTTCAGGATCACACCCCAGGCACAGGGTCACATCCCAGGCTCAGGATCACATCCCAGGCTCAGGATCACATCCCAGGCACAGGATCACATCCCAGGCACAGGGTCACACCCCAGGCTCAGGATCACATCCCAGGCACAGGATCACATCCCATGCTCAGCATTCCTTTGTTCCCATAACACAAGGACTCACACTGTTCCCACCCCTCCTGCTGAGACAAACACAAAAACCCCTCACCTCTGATGAGATAATTGTTCCTCTTTTTGTAGAATTTTTACTGATTAGTCTCTAATTTAATTTAACCAGCATTTGTCGCTTTAGCAGAGCAGTTTGTTGATTGAGAGTCCAGTGTTTTGGTGTCACCAATCTCACGGAGTGCCTTGGTTTGCCACCGTTGTGTTCAAGGTGACATTGGTTTGCAGATCTCTGATCGACGTTTTTGGGGTGAAAGAATTGATTTTGAGAGTAAAAGAAGAGAATATTCAAACTGATGCAGTGGCTTTGCCTTTCACTGTCCAATTTTGGTCCAGATCAGCTGCTGGTTTGTTTGCTGTAAACAACGATATCCAAGCAAGAGGAATGGAAATAAACATTGTTAACAGGGTGACAGGGATGGATCCTAGATGATCGAGTTATATAGGGGGTATGTAGTAGGGATTATATGGATAACAGCCCACAGAGCATGTTTAATTCTGTTTAAGATCCTTGTCCACCTTTAAAACAGGTGTAAGGTTTGGATGCGGCCACATTTCCTGGCAAGGCAAAGGTGTAATATCTGTATTTAAGAGTTGCAAAGAGTCAGGAGGTGTCCCTGTATTTCAGGGCAGGGATGGAAGTGCTTTGGAGGCAGATTCCTCGTTCCTGCAGGAAAACACACCTGAGGAGTTTGAACTGCGTGAGGAGTTAAAGAAAAGGCAGGGATTTTGTATTGTTTACTTTTCCCCTTCTAAATCGTGTTTCGAAATGATTCCGAAATGTTTTGGAAATTGTTTTTAACTTTTGTCAAAGCTGACAAGCCAAACTTGGGTTCCTCCTAAACACATAACTCAGAACATGAAAGCAATTCCGCTCTACGCTTTCGTAAATGAAAATAATTTAGTCTTTGGTCTTACTTTTGGCATTTGAGACAATCAGTTCCTTTGGTAGACCTTATGATATATTAATTTGTAGCTACCACTTTCATCTGCAGCTGTTCCACTGGAAGCTGAGTTGCCTATGAAAAAGGAATTTGATGTTTTCTGTTCTATTTTTTGTTTCTAATGTCCACATTTACATAAAATACCTGTTTGTTTTGCCTTTTGAAGTCAGAGAAAAAGGGATGAGATGCTTCTCGGTGAAAATGAGGTTTCTTGTGCCTGCTAATTTCTTTTGCAGAGGAAAGATCTCTGGCCTTGAGGAAGGAATGTGGTGGGTGGGACCTGCTCCCCACCAGTGCTTTGCAGGTGGCTGGAGGTTTCTTTCCTCCTGAAAACTTGGTTGTCGTGGTTTAATCCCAGATGGCAACTCAAATATCACACAGCTGGTCACTCCTTACGCCCAGAAGGTTGAGGGGAAGAGAATTGAAAGGTTTGAAGTGATAACGTTTGAGATAAGAGCACAGAGTCGTGGAAAGGTTTGAGTTGGAAAGACCTCAGAGCCCATCCAGTGCCACCCCTGCCATGGGCAGGGACACCTCCCACCAGCCCAGGGTCCTCCAAGCCCCGTCCAGCCTGGCCTTGGACCCTCCCAGGGATCCAGGGGCAGCCACAGCTTCTCTGCCCAACCTGTGCCAGGACCTGCCCACCCTCCCAGCCAGCAATTCCTTCCCAATATCCCATCCATCCCTGCCCTCTGGCAGTGGGAAACAATTCCCTCTTGTTCAGCCATTTAATTGAAATAACGTAAAATAATGTATAATAATAATAATAATTAATGACAATAACAGTAAATCTTATTAAAAGAAAAAAACATGAAAAAGAAAAGCAAACGGAAGTAGCTGCTTGTTACTGATTCCCACCCCTGTCCAGCCCGCCCCCATCCCACATGCTGAGCGTGACTCCACATGGCCTGGGACATCCCTGGGCTCAGCTGGGGTCACCTGCCCTGGCCGTGTCCCTTCCCAGTCCTTGTGCCCCCGCAGCCTCTCCCTGGTGGGCTGAGCAGCAGAGCAGCCTTGGCCCCGTGCAGGGCAGAGCAGGCGCCTCCCTGTGGTACCCACGCTGCTCCCGGCACCGCTCCAGGCATTAACTCTCCCCCAGCCAAGCCCAGGTGCCCGAAAACTTCATGAATTTCCTGCGTGAAAAGCCAAAAAAAACCCCCTTTGCGAAGCGGAGGACGAGGGAGACACGCCGGAGAAACACGGACTTTTTGAGTGTTCCGGAGCGTTTATTTTTGGAGCTTCCAGGGCAGCACAGGCTGTGGCTGCTGCGTGGTCGTCACAGCAGTACCTGTCAGCTCTGCCCAGCACGAGCTGCGGGGATGGATGTGCCCAGCCATCAAGAGCGGGCAAACACTGCCGTGCTGCTGCTGCCGCAGCAACCGGAGCAAGTTCTGCCTAACTCTGAGCCTTAAAATGCGGTCCAGGCTTCTGCAGCCCGGGGGTTTATCCTCCCTGACAAGCAAACCCGAAGCCAAAGTAAAACTGGGGTTTGGATTATGGAAGCGTTGTTCGATTGCGATGTTTGGCTTGGTTTTAGGCAGGCTTAGAGAAAAAAAAAAAAAACCCCCACGCTGGTGGTTTTAATAAATGTATGAAAATAGGCTCTTTGCACTTACATAATTGACCAGTCAAGTTGCATCCATCAAATAAGTGCAAGTGCAAAAGCTCTTATTTAAAATCCATCCCAAGCTCCTGATGGATGAGGTGTAGTTTTCATAACAGGGGAAAAAGAGGCCAGAAGGATGGCAAAGATTCCGGACTGAAATCTGCAGGAAAAGCAGAATTTCACAGCCTAGCAAGTAATATCAGATCCACGGGGTTGGGCTAGAGGAGGCAAAAAACCCCTTTGAAATCATTGTGTCATTTTCCAAACCCCATCATGGGTCAGCCTGTGTTAATTCCATGTTCCAAGGCATTATTAATGGCTCGAGTTGCTCCAGCAGAACCTTGGATTGGAGATTAGGGAATATTTCTTCATGGAAAGGGTGGTCAATCCGTGGCACAGCTGCCCAGGGCACTGGTGGAGTCATCATCCCTGGAAGTGTTCCAAAAACACGGGGATGTGGCATTTGAGGACATGGTTTAGTGGTCGTTGTGGTGGTGCTGCTGGCTTGGTCTTGGACTCATTCTTAGAGGTCTTTTCCAGCCTTAACAATCCCACGATTCTACGATAAATCCTTGGACTCGAGGAACTTGGAGGTCTTTTCAGCCTTAATGACTCAATTCCATGATTAGTGGATGGGATTTGTAAGTCTGCACTTACACGTGGGGCACTGGTCCTTAACATGTTCCCTCCGTTCATGTTTCTCTGGAATACGGTAACTGCTTTACATTTCCAGTTTGAAACTTGGATGAAGAAAACATTGGAAATGCAGTTATGTTTTCGGAGGAGAAGGGATGCATTGATCCAAGCTGAGTCTGGACTGTAGGAAAAGCCTGGAATAGAGTTGGTGCTAAGTTTCCTCACTATTAATACATTTCCTACAGGCCTCTGTGCTTATTTACAGAGTTGAAGGGTCCAGACGTGCAGTTTGAACAGCAAAATAATGTTATTCTGGGCTAGAATGCAATAAAACTTTGAATGGGAGCAGTGTTAGGTTTCTTTAATACTGAATATTTCTCTGTCTGGAAAACCCTCCCCCTGTTTACTTGTTTTATTTTTATGCATTGAGGATAACAATTTTCAAAGCGTGTAACTTCTTTAGGAGCCAGTTTTCAGAACGAGCTCCCTTTTCCCACAGTGTGCTCTTCCTCTGTAAATAAAAGACTCCGGTGCACATTGATAAACCCCAAATGTTTCTGTACAGGGAGGGGTTGTTTTTTTGCTGGTTGCATAACGTGCTGACCTTTTCAGTACAGACCTTGCAGGATTTTTGCTTTAGCATTGTACCTGTCAAATTAGCTGGACCTAGGAGGAAAATGAATGGACTTGACTATGTTTAAAATAACACAGAGGGATTTTTCTTGCTCAAAAGGCCCGGATTCCTTGAAGGAATGTTCTTCAGCAGGTGCTCTTTTCTCCTTTGGTGGTTTCCACAGCGGGAGGAAGGGAAGGACCATCCGTAGCAGGATGATTTATCCCAGCCCAGGGAGTTAGGGATGTTGTTCCTGGCATGGGGGTGGTTGGTCCCATACCTTGATAATGGTGTGGCTTGGAATTGGTGAACATCTGGAGGGGTGGCGGCTCCTTGAACGGAATGATCTGGTTTTCTTCTTGGTTTCTCTAATCTGTGATCACTTGTGCTGGAGGAGTCATGGCCTTAAGCTAAAGGAGGGCAGGGTTAGGTGGGATATTGGGAAGGAATTCCTGGCTGGGAGGATGGGCAGGCCCTGGCACAGGTTGGGCAGCCAAGCTGTGGCTGCCCCTGGATCCCTGGAAGTGTCCAATTCCCTGGAATTTAAACCTTGACATCAAGGTCCTTTGTGGTGATTTTACTCATGAACGTTACAGCAACCAGTATATTTATCAGTTTGGGGTTTAAGATACTTTTTTGTTATCAAGTGAGGCAGTTCCAGGAGAATTCAATATATGATGGGTAGTGACGGGTTGTTACATCTCCTTCTTTGTCTGGTTCATGCTCTGATTATTTCAGGAGTAGCAGAAACCCTTGGTAGATTCCATTTCCTCACTTAAATTCTTCAGGGTGAGAGTTCCTTTAGTTTCAAATTCTCTTAAAATTTTCTAATTGTGTTTTATAATGCTAATGTGCCTTTTGTCTCTTGCTGTCTGAGGCCCTTCCAAAGACCCTGGTGTGTGGATCCTCAGAGTTTCCTGGTGTACATACTCAAACTTTAGCTCTTAGAGATGAGCTGGTGAACATTTGAATTCCCAGTGTTGTCCCAGGGTGGGTGTTTGAGATGAAGCTGCATCTGAGGATTTGCTTTCTCAATTCCTGGAGCCTTTGGGACCACGTTCCTTCCAGCTCTATCCTTTGCCTGGCTCCTCACATGGAGTTTTGCTGCAGGATCCATCTCTCCCTGCGACACCACGTTTTTGGGACCACCCCTAGGAAGCCACAGGAAAAAACTGTCAGTCATACAGAAAAACAAGACTGAGAAAGTGATGATGGTGGGGGGTTTTTTTGTGGTGGGAATCCAAAGAGCATCCTGGCAACAATGCTGGCCTTGGCTAACAGCTGGGCTCGATCTCAGAGGGCCTTTGCAACCTAAACAGTTCCACGGTTCTGCGGTAGAGGGGCAAAACCCACCCTGGCACCCTTGGATGTGCCCTTCCAGAAGGAACTGGAATTCTGGTGCCCTGGCAGGCTGTGCTGGCTGCACCCTGCACATCTGAGCTCCCCCAGGCCCCGTGTCCACGTCACACATCCATCCCACCACGAGGCTGCAGCTCGTTTTTAGCACGGAAAGTGTGGCAAGAACACCAAGGTGTGAGTCCCCATGGCTCAGAAAAGCAGCAGCCTGAAGTAGGTAATTAAATCAGGCTGAAGGTGTGAAATCACCAAGCATGTGAGCAGGACTCCATTTTTACCACGGGAAAAGCTGAAGTCATGTGATGTCTGTTTTTAATGTTCATTTTTAATAGGGGAGGTGGAGCAATTTTCAGTGCAAATCCTTCTTTTCCCACGTCAGTGTCATTTCTGTTAATTCTGTTGCACATTTAGAAATACCTAGTGAGTGAAATATGGGCTGCTTTTTCACACTCGACTTTTATTAATCTTTTCCAGTATTGTAAAAACCCCAATCTTTCAGTCTCTAGAAGGAACAAAAAAATGATTGTTGGGATATTATAAATGGAATTTCAGGCTTAAGTGCTTTTCTTGGCTGTTACTCTGTAGTGCAGATTTCTGTAGTTACCTTTGGAGTGTAAATTTGGTGGTTTTGACCATCAATTAGTGACTTCATTATTTTCAGCACTTAGAGGTAGGAGAGAAAACGGCCTTTTGGCCCATCAGTGATATCTTACAAAGAGTTTTATTTACTTTTCCAGTAAAATCCTTTGCTCTGCACTGTAATTCTCCTGTTTTCTTTAAATAAGTGTCAGAACCGCAGAAATTCGTTCCTCTTTTCTTCTTCCAAAGAAACAAGGAAGAATCCAAGCCCTCTGCTCTGGAGCCAGGTCTGGGAGAAGGTTGTAACATTGCAAAGGAAAACAGAGTCGAATTCGTGCTCTTCTCCTTGTGTATCAATAACCAAGGCAGGAAATACTGGAGCGTGTTGATTCCTCTTGATTTACTTTCCCTGCTCAGATCAGTATCAGGAACATTCCTAAGTTATTCCTTCTGACTGCCTTCCATCAATCACCTTCTTCTGATACAGGAATAAAAAATATTGGGAAATAATAAAAGCTCCAATATTGTCCCTCGTGCTGTACCAATCTGAAGAGCTGTCACTGGAGAAATGGAAGAAGGGCTTTTATTGTTGCTCGTATGAGAACTCAGGAGGCTTTAAACCTGAGGGATGAGGGCCAGGGAAATTTATCAGGCTCTTGGAGAAGTTTAACCTTCACATGCCGGAGCAGTGAGGGTGGCTGGGTATCTCTGTGTAAAGAACACATCAGATTACCAGATTTCAGAATTATTGAACGGTGTTCATGATTTTTTCCTTTTTTTGTTTGCCTGGGAGATAAATTTTAGGGCTGATACAGAGTACAGAGCTGTGTCCTTGTACTCTCTGCCCTTTCAACAGTCTCATCTGCTTCGTTTTGCCAGGATTTGGTGAAAAATGACAACTGGGTAACACATAAAGAAACCTCCCAGAGCCTGCTGGGCTGGGATGAACTGGTTGTTCTTCTGGAAGTGCCAGTTCCCGTTTAAGCGTGGGGAGGTGACCAAGCTTCCCTTGAAGTGGAAGGAGTGATATTTTGAGCCACTTCCCTTTGGCCCAGACGAGCCCAAGGCCAAGGAGGAGTGACACTGGGATGCTGGGAAGCTTCTTGTGCATTGAGAAGGTCTTTTGTCACCCAGGGCAGGGGGGGATCCCCATCCCTGGAGGGATTTCAAAGCCCTGTGGATGTGGCACTTGGGGACACGGGTCAGGGGTGGCCTTGGCAGGGCTGGGGGATGGTTGGACTCACTGGTCTTAGAGTCTTTTCCAACCTTAATCATTCTCTGATTCCATGATTTCAAATGAACGTGGTAGGAGGAGCAGCTTGACTAAACAGAGATATTGTACCTGTTAGAAAACAGTGCTTTATTATGAATATATTATTTGTTAATAATTGCTGAGAACAGTGTCCAGCAGAGTTCTTAATGTCCCACAATTCTGGTGAAATAAACCTAAAGCCCTGTTTGTCCTCATCTTGCCAATGTTCATTCCCCATGCTGGGTTTCCATCTCTTTCAGTGACTGACAATTACGCAGCGCTTTGGCTTCCCAGAGCAGCAGCCTCGGTGTGGAAAGAGCCAGCGAGGCCTTGTCTGGGGTTATTAAATTTTAGGATCAGAAATATTTCATGAACAGATTCTAAAAAACAGGCTTTTACCGTTGGAGTACGAGAAAGCACAGCCAGTATAGTAAAATGTGATTTTTTTTTAATTTTTTTTTTAAAGAAGGAAATTATTCGTGCTCTGATGTAACAAATTGTGCACTGGTGTGATTATAGGACAGGAAGAGTTTCAAGTGTATTTAGAGGGAAAAGAGGTGCCAGATCATTGAGCATCACCACTGTGAAGGTTTGTGTCACTGAATGTGAGCTCTGAAAATCATCTTCCCTGCCCCTCAGTGGCACTGCAGGCAGGGGTTGAGCTAAGCCATTCCTGGTGGATGTCTCCCCTTTTCCATCCTAAGGATCTGTGTTACAGCTAAGCAGGCAGGGAGAGATACTGGTAGATCTTGGGATGAACAGATTGAAATGAGAAGATCCATTCATTATTTTTTAGCATTAACCAAAATGAGAGCATCCTTAACATGTGATCATTGGTGTTAGAAAATGTTCTGGGGCACCTGCTGTGCAAATCCTGCTCTTTGAGTGGCTGAACTTTAAACTTCCCAGATGTTTTTCATTTGGGACATTCGAAACGATAATATGGCAGGTATTGAAAGCAAATGTTTTCCTCCTTTAACTTCCTTGTATGAGAACATTCACCAAATGCCTGCTGAGCCGTGCAGGGTTTTTGCTGTCAGAGTATTCAGGGGTGTGTTTGTGTTTGCTCTGCCAGGGACGGGAGCTTTGCTCTCCCAGGTTTTCCAGCTTTTTGGGAAAAGCTTTGCAGTTGTGGAAAGGCTTTCCCTGTGCCCGTTAAAGCCGGCACCGACCCCTTCCTTTTGCCTTCCTTTTCCCAACCTGCACGCAGAGCCCTCGGGCTGCGGAAGGGCTGAGCTCTGGAAATGCCTTTGCTGTTCCTCCTCTGACCTTTCCCACCCCCGCTTGACTGTTTAGCTTTCCTAAGCCTTGCCTAAGCCCTCGCCTTGAGATGCGGGAGAGCATCAGCCTGGCCTTTGTGGGAGTTGTTTGCTGCTTTGCCAGCCACTGCAGTAAACTACAAGTGGAGAAAAAACAAATATAAGCTCCCTCAACCCCTCCTGCTGCTCCAGCCCCTTCCCACCTCCATTCCCTTCTCTCCCAGCCCCTCAGTGCCTTCCTTCAGTGTGACATCCTGGCCGGGGGGGATGATGAATTTTGGAGGTTATTAAACCTGCAGAGGGTGATCCCAGCACGGTGTGGGTGCTGACCAGTGCAGTGATGGGAAACAGGAGTATTGATGGAGGAGGCAGAGTGGGATAATTGGGATCAAGGTGGGTGGGAACGCACAGGGCAGGAGGAGTTGTCTTCTGGTACACGAGCATTGAAACGCATCACAGCGTGTGGTGAGTCAACTTATCCTGAAAAACACTGGGAATTTAGTCCACCAGATGGGCTCCTGCACAGGGACGAGTGCCGAGCAGACTCATCCCTCACAGGGATGCACTGAATGTGGGATGGATGGAGCAGGGAAGGCTCGAACAGTTGGATCCATCCTCCCCTTTTTCAATTTATTTTCTGTTTTTCTCATTTGCTGTGTGAAAATAAATTTTGATTCCCTTTTAGTCAAACAGTAATAGGTTTGTGGGAAGAACGGAAAACTTAAAAAAAATCACCTTTATGGCGTTTCTTAATGTTGGGGTTTTCCTTCTGAGAGCTCAGGCTTTCAGGGATCCTGAGATCCTGAGAGGTGTTTGATAAAGTGGATTTATTTGGTATGGTTTGCCTGTAGCTGCCCCAGTCACACCTGCAGCGTGCAAGGTGGAACAGGAGTACTCAAAAAAAAGACGTAGGAGAAGATCATTGATGATTTTCTGACAGTTCACTGGTAAAGATAGCCAAGCAGGAACATTTCTGGGATGGATTCCTGCTGCACATTCCCGTCAGTGAGCTGTGATGCTCCCCTGTGTTTGTGAGGATTCACTCTCCCTCCCACGTTGTTGTCTCGTGTTCTTCCTGCTGGACTGTTTTGCATCTCTTCAGCCAGAAAGCAGGTTTCATTTTTAAGGATCAGCGTATAATTACCAGCTGTCAAAACCAAGCATGTTTCCATAAGTTCCTCTCCAACAAAGAATAACTTCTTGCTTGTCGAACAGTTTTTGACAACATCCTTTTCCCACAACCCCTTCAGCTGGGCTTTCTCAAGGAAAAAGTTTTCTGCAGGAAAAACATTTCCATCTTTGAGATATGAATCATAGTTATTACCTGCTGTTTGGTATCAAATTGGGATGCACCTCCTTCTTCTGGGACGGCCCCAAGCACATTTTGGGCTTGGAGTTGCGCATCGAGCCCTTGCCGCTGTCTTGTATCCTGAAAAATGCTCCTTCTTAGCCAGAGTTTTTCTGATCTGCGTGAACCTGCGGTTTTCAGTGGTTCTGACGGCATCGGAGGGTTTTATTGGGTTTTTAAAAGAATTATCCTTCATCTTTCCCCATTTGTCCAAGTGTTTCTACGGCGGGAGTGCCAAGAAGCAAATGTGCTTTTCCAGGTGACTGCTGATGGAGGGGTGGCATTCCTTGCCAAATCCATTGCCGGAGTACCTTGGTGTAGCAAGGCAACGATACGAATGTGTGCTGAGTTTGGCTTGCCCTCAAATGGCACTTCTGCAGGTGCAGCCAAAGCTCATTTTTCACCCTCGCCATGTTCTGATGCTGCTGAGGGAGTGGTGAATCTTGGTGCTCCTTGAAGAACGTGTTCTCATCTCTGTTGTGTCGAGTCATATCTTGGAATCAGATAATCCCAGCTTCTGGGGTGACCTCAAGGATCGGCTGGTCCAACCTGTGTTGGCAGGAGCAGAGCAGGTTGCTAAGGAAGGGAGTTTGGTCCTCCTCGAAGAGCACGTTCTCAGCTCTTCTATAATTCCTCTTGATGTCTGAGGACTCTCATTCTTCATGGAATTGTAGAATAATGGAATGGAAGGGACCTTAAAGAGTGGTGATGAGTGGTCACTGACTAGTCAAGGGTGATGCAGGTGTTTTAAATTCTCTGTCTTTCTTTCTGAAGGGCCGTTGCCCCCTTTGATGTGTGCCCTGGGTGATCTATGGCATCACCCAGAGCTTGTCAAATACTCCTCAAAGCAGGCGTTTGGCTTAATTAAAGCAGACTGACATTTTTACAGCTTCCTATATTTCAGGTTCTGCCAAGACAACTGACAGGAAGAAATGAGGAATTTATGAGGAAATCATGAAAAATTTATGGTGGCACAGGAGATTTATTCACCCAGCACATAAAGTGGGGCTTAATTTCTGACATCCGAGCTGCTAATGGGGAATTTGAAAAAAGACTAGAACTGTTGGTTGGTTTGTATGAATATGCAGATTGCACTCTGGATTGCCATCCTTTGGATTTCATAGAGTCAGAATGGGTTGGGTTGGAAGGGACCTCAAAGCCCATCCCATCCCACCTCCTGCCATGGGCAGGCACACCTTCCACCAGCCCAGGGTGCTCCAACCTGGCCTTGGACACTCCCAGGGATCCAGGGGCAGCCACAGCTTCTCTGCCCAACCTGTGCCAGGGCCTGCCAACCCTCCCAGCCAGCAATTCCCTCCCAATATCCCAGCCATCCCTGCCCTCTGGCAGTGGGAAGCCATTCCCCCTTGTCCTATTGGTGCACCAGCTGATGGACTTCTAACTTAGAAGGGTTTGTTTCACTGTTAGTCAGGATTTCACGCCAATTATTTGTGTTCGAAAAACCTCATGGAATAAAACCCATTAGGAGAAAACTGGAGTATTGCCAGTGACAAACTTAGAGCAAATCCTTCAATATTAGATCTTTTAAAAACCCCCAAATCTCACCCCAACACTCACGTGCATCTCTGGGGGAAAAAAAAAAAAAGAAAGTAAGAGCAGAATTGTTTTAGATATTTATTTTTCAAGCTTTGCTGGGCACTTTCTGGATGTTATCTCACAAAGCAGAGCTCGGTGTGTGGACATATGAGTCCACAGGGAAAATAATAGCATTTTCCTCAGCCTCATTTCAGTTTGACTGTTGCATTAATTTCCTTTATAACTTGTGACATCTGTAGTATGAATTGCTAATTTGTTTGGGCTGGAAGTTAGCGGGGAAAAAGGACTGCACTGAAGCCAATGTGCAAAAACACTGTTGCATTCAGCACTTTTTCCCTGGTTCCCCCAACGTGACCGACTCCTTCGTTTTGTGCCTAATCTGCCTTTGACTGAAATTCCTCAACTTTGCCCAGACATGGAGTTTGGTATCAGAGCTTGCTGTTCTCTCTGCTGTAAAATATCTAATCCCTTTTACTTACACGTTTCTCTTCAAGCTGTTCTCTTGTTCTGACATGGAAATCCTGCCTGTACAACGTGATGGATGAAATGCCTTGATTTAACGTGGGCACTGGGCTGGGTTTGTTGGAGCTGGTGAATAGGAGGGGTTTGGAGTAAGAAGTAAGGTGGATGTGGGATGATCATGGGAATTAATCTCCAGATCTAGAAAAGCTCTCTGCAGTCTGTCAGACAGAGCGGTGAGAGGTGGCTCACAGAGAGCACGTGGCATGAGATAGTGCTGGACCACAATTAACCTGGCACAGCCAGCTTGGGGTGAGACAAGGTTTACTGCCACGCACGGGTTTTCCAAGCTTTTCAGCTAATTCTGCTGAAAATCTGGAAGGGCTGAGTTGGGTTTTGTTTGGGTAGGAATGTTGGATGGCAAAGAAACGCTGTCAAAACTTGGGCAGTGCCAACAGGAGCTTCTTAAGACATTCACTGGCTTAGGGAATAGGATGGGAAAGGAGGAATGACCTTAAGGTGTGGGAGGGTGGATTTAGGTTGGATATTGGGATGGAATTCCTGGCTGGGAGGGTGGGCAGGCTCTGGCACAGGTTGGGCAGAGAAGCTGTGGCTGCCCCTGGGTCCCTGGGAGTGTCCAAGGCCAGGTTGGACGGGGCTAGGAGCACCCTGGGCTAGTGAAAGGTTCTCCCCATGGCAGAGGGAGAACAACATGATCTTTAAGGTCCCTTCCAACCCAAATTGTGATTCTGAGGAAGAGCAGAAGGTCCTCTTCTCTCCATCTGAATGGTGGGAGATGTCCATGTGCCTGTAAACACACCAGTCTTGTGTCCATGCATGGTCAGAAGGGATGAATGCCATGGAATCATAGAAACATATTTCCAGTTTAGGTTGGAAAAGCCCTCTAAGATCATCAAGTCCAACTGTTTCCCAGCCCTGCCAAAGCCACCACTGACCAATGTCCCCAAGTGCCACATCCACAGGGCTTTTAAACCCCTCCAGGATGGGCTCTCCATCCCTGCCCTGGGCAGCTGTGCCAGGGCTGGACAACCATTTCCATGAAGAAATTTTCCCCAGTATCCAACCTGACCCTCCCCTGGCACAGCTTGAGGCTTGTCCTATCCCTATTCTTAAAGAGTTGCCACCGAATCATTTCCAGCAGCGTCATTAAATGAAGTTGCAGTGAGACTGAACCCTCTTGCTTTAGGGTTTGGGGTTTCTGCCTGCTCCCCAGAGCTCTTCATTAAGAAATGAATTCCCTCCATGCAGGGAAGCAGCCTGTTTGGGATGTAGGTGCTGTAATACATCTTCCAGAGCCACTGCTGGCTTCGGGAATGCTGCAGGATCTAACAGGAGCTTTAGGCTGCCAAGGAGCAATCCTGAAAAGCCTTTTCTAACGTAAAAAAGGAGAGATTTACGTGTTTTGGTTTCTTGATGCTTGGAGAGCAAATCACCGTGTAAAGGTTTTAACTTGCCTTACTCTCTGTATCACTAAATTTGACGCATCAATTAGAAAACGCACTGGGAACGGTGCACTGAGGATGCAGAAGGGGCTTTGTGGTGCTGGTCACTGTGAGGTTTGTCCATTGGAGCACTGTAAGGACAATTTAAATGTGTTTAAATGATTTGATCATTGCGTGGATCTCAATTTCCCTACACAAATTCTCCTTCAGATTTCACTGGGAAAAGTCTGCCTTTTTGTTGTTGGGTATTTTTTGGTGTTTTCCCTCCTCTGGATCTTGATGAATTGCTTGTGGTTTGATTTATTATATGTATTTACTCTCAGAGTGCTGCATTTTGGCTGTTGGGTGCATGAGCAAACAGCTCACGATACAAACATGGAATCATGGAATGGTTTAGGCTGGAAAGACCTTAAAGATGATCCCATTCTACCCCCCTTCCATAGACCAAGTTGCTCCAAGTCCCATTCAACAATGATCCAGCAATGCTTCTAACCTTTTATTACCTTTTGCAACATTTTCTTTTTTCTTTTTTTTTCCTCAGTTGTAAAATGCAAAGGAAAAATAAATACCAAGAATTAAATCTCGCTCAGCCCTCTTTCTCCCCTTCACACTGAAATTTTCTTAGCTTAATCTGAACACATTGGCTACACATTGGCTACACATTGGCTATTTAAATTCCAACCCTAAATTTATCAGGTATTCTAACCCTACTGTGCATGTCTCCCTATCTGCAAATAATAAGATAATTAAAAATGCATGTTTATGAAAAGGGCTTTTTTTTGGCGGTGTATTTTCCAATTCATTCACCAGCTCTTGTGCTCCAGGTGCACGTTGTGCCCTTGAGTTCCCCTTGACTGCAGTAAGCAATGGCTGTGACCATTGTCAGCTGACAAAACAGTTCCCTCAAACATTCCCTTCTTTCCTTGAGCCAGAAATTCCCAGGCTCTGGCAGTGCAGGACAGGAGAGGTGCTGAGGCTGCTGAGCTGCCTCGGAGCAGAACGTGGGGAAACTGGGTGTGGAGTGACCCAAAGTGCAGCTCATCGACCCAGGGCACAAATAAATACCTGGTGACTGTTTTGGTTATTTAAGTCTCAGTCAAGACAGGTCAGAGATTAAAAGGAAGGAGGAAATTAAAGCCCAGGTTTTGAAAAGAGCAAGTGTAATTTGGGCCCGGTGTCTGGATCCACGAATTGTTGGAGGGGGGAAAATGGGGTTTTTCTTTGTGATGGCATGGCATGGCGTGGCATGGAAGAGCACTGCTGCCTGCCTTTTCATGGCACTCATGGAGTCATGAAAAGTTTTGGGTTGGAAGGGACCCCAAAGCCCATCCAGTGCCACCCCTGCCACGGGCAGGGACACCTTCCACCAGCCCAGGGTGCTCCAAGCCCCGTCCAACCTGGCCTTGGTTAGTGGTAACTGTGGTGGTGGTGCTGGGAGATGGTTGGACTTGATGATCTCAGAGGTCTCTTCCAACCTAAGCAATTCTGTGATTCCATGATTTTCTCATTAGTAAGGCTGCACTTTCGATTATTTGGGTTTGCCTTCAGCTTTTCCTTTCCTTCAGGCTTTGAGCTGATTCCCAAGGCTGGGAGGGATCCATGGTGTCAACTCCAGCCTATTGTTTGCCTGAACCTCATGCCAATATAAGGTGCAAGACAATCGATGCTTTCTTTATCAGGAATGCAGTCTGTGGGTTTCCATTTTCTATGAGTATTAGTCTAAAATGTGCTAATGACCTTTTTCCAATAGCATTGTATTTTGGTACCCAGTTGATCATAGTAAAGGATTTCCTTTTTTATGTGATGTTAGAAGTTACATATAAATTCAAACTTCTATTCACAGTCCACTTACTTAGCTGAGCATTTAGTTAAAAGGTACTTTTGGCCTGAATTCAGTTCACTTAAAATTATTTTTGAGGTAATTACAGCACAAATATCAATGGCAAACAGGCCTGATTTGATCTCATGTGCAAGAATATATATATGATGCTGTTTTAAAATTTAAATCTGAAAAATCAGACACTGGTTTTGTTATTCAAACAATTGAGCATTGTGGGTAAATTAAACTTGACCAACTTGTTCAGCTCTTTTGCTGAAGGGCCATTGTCAAAGATGCTTTGTTTGCCATAAAGGGAGATTCACAGTGACAGTTTTATATAACAACAATAATATTAATTTGAATTATTTTTGGAAGAATCTCGGAGCATCTGGGGAAGATGATCTGCATTGTGTTGACCTTACAGATGTTCACGTTGATTCATGGAGGAATTAAGTAATTTGTCTGTGCCCATGCAGTGAACAACCAGCAGTGAGGAATAGAACTCAGATCATATATTACTTTCACATGAATGTTCTGCTCCATTTTAATAACCAGTGCATTTTCCTTAGGAATATTAGCCCATATGTCCAGCTGAGATAGCCCACTTCAAATCCTGGGTGAAGAAGTTGAAAAATTACTCAAAGTTTTTTGCAAAATTAAGAAAGGTCACTGTTAATACTTATTTTTTTAGGGTCAAGCAGGTGTGGGCAAACATTCAACTCAAAAAACCCACGGGGTTTTTTATTTCTGTGAAGTTTAATGTCGATAGCCATGGAATTGTCATAGAAACACAGAATGGTCTGGGTTGGGAGGGATCTTAAAACACCATCCCATCCCACCCCACCCCTGCCATGGGCAGGGACACCTCCCACCAGCCCAGGTTGCTCCAAGCCCCGTCCAACCTGGCCTTGGACACTTCCAGGGATCCAGGGGCAGCCACAGCTTCTCTGCCCAACCTGTGCCAGGGCCTGCCCACCCTCCCAGCCAGCAATTCCTTCCCAATATCCCATCCATCCCTGCCCTCTGGCAGTGGGAAGCCATTCCCTGTGTCCTGTCCCTCCAGGCCTTGTCCCCAGTCCCTCTCCAGCTCTCCTGGAGCTCCTTTAGGTATTGAAAAGGGACTTTTAAGTTCTCCCCAGAGCCTTCTCCTCTCTTGGCTGAACAATGGTCCTTCCTGATCCCCATCTTCCTGCTGGAGGTTATCACTTCCAGAGTATTGCTGCAAAAAAGCACCTTGTGTAAATATTCCCACTGGATTCAGGCAAAATGAGTTCGGATGGCTTTGCAGGACTCAATAAGGCGAGTTAGCCCAGGTGACTTTGACCCACGTGGGTGGTGAGCGCTCTGAGGAACCTCTTTGCTCTGAGCTCCAGCAGCAGGGATGACGAGAAGGTGAAGGGTGGGAGCCTCTTCTGTTTGCAGCACCTTCCTAAAGCCTTGCTCAGCTTGAAGCTTAGAACATAAAGGCTTTGGAGTGCAGGTTGTACATCCAAGGATGACAAAGATCAGCCTCGTCACAACTTCCTGCAGAACTGCTGTTGTTTGTAATTGGGCTGGATGTCCTTTGGCATGGCAGAGCTGGGTGAGGGTTGTGTGGTTGGCACAGAGGATGATTTCACCTTTCTCCTCAAAAAAGGTGGATCAGCTAACATGTGTCACGTTATCCAGTTATCCCAAGGGTTGCAGTGTTTTGCATGTGGAGCTTCAGCGCTAATAACGCCGTGCCAAATGAGTAGGAATGAATAGAAGCTGAGCAAATAATCCTGTTTTGTTGTGAGCTTGTAATGGATTTGTTGATAGGAAACCACTTCTCTATCTGTTCACATCCTGATAATTTGATAACCCATCTGTATTATTTAAGCCGCGTGTTTTGCAGCCGAGTCATTTGTAACGGGAGCAGGATGGAGGAGCCACTCTGCTAAAGTGTTTTTTAAATTGCTTTGCTTGCAGCTACAGAGTTTGCTGCAAAGAATGATTTCTCATTCTGAAATTTCCGAGCCTCAGGAGTGGTCACAGAGCTGAGGAAGGGACAGCCTCGTGATTTAAGACTATTTAATGCCCCGCTTGTTGTGGAACAACTGGAGACCTTCCTGGTCTAGCAGAACATATCACTGCAATTCCTTAATGCCCTAGACCAGGAAACTGATTTATCACCTATTAGGTCTTATTAGATCCCATTCAGTAGGAAAAATGAACTGCTGCAGCTGGATGGCAGAAAATTAATTTGAAATAAATGTTACACGGTCAAGCTTCTTCAGTTCTTCTCTCCCAGTCCCCGTGGCTGGGAAAGCTGGTTTTCCAGGCTGGATGTGGTTCCCTGCTGAGAGGGATGCTCTGTGTGCAGGAAAATGAAGAGTGTGTAAAACTGCCTGGTCGAGGCAGGTGGAACTTTGATGGGATTACTTTACACATTTATAACGCAGAATTTTATAAAAAACATTTAAAAACCATAAAGGAGTGCCCTCCTTTGGTGCAAGCAGTGGCACAGGGGGCAGCTGGCAGGAGAAGGGCAGCTCTCAGGAGGTGCCAGGGCATCGCATCATCTGGGGGCAGGGCTCAGGAGTAGGGTTTTAGTTCTCCCGATAGCACTTCCACTGCAGGCATTTTCCCAGTTTCAGTTTATCAGGAGTTTAAGTCTGTTGTTAAAACTGGAGTTGTGTCGATGGGTGGTTGCCTGATGCAAGATGGTTCAACATGGGGAACCTTCTGGAATGAGTGTAGAGGAGGTCATGGAGATGCTGCAGGGCTGGAGCCCCTCTGCTCTGGTGCCAGGCTGGGAGAGCTGGGGGTGTTCACCTGGAGAAGAGAAGGATCCAGGGAAACCTGAGAGCCCCTTCCAGTGCCTAAAGGGGCTCCAGGGGAGATGGAGAGGGACTGGGACAAGGCATGGAGGGACAGGACACAGGGAATGGCTTCCCACTGCCAGAGGGCAGGGATGGATGGGATATTGGGAAGGAATTGCTGGCTGGGAGGGTGGGCAGGTCCTGGCACAGGGTGCCCAGAGAAGCTGTGGCTGCCCCTGGATCCCTGGAAGTGTCCCAGGCCAGGTTGGACGGGGCTTGGAGCAACCTTGGCTGGTGGGAGGTGTCCCTGCCCATGGCAGGGGGTGGCACTGGATGGGCTTTGAGGTCCCTTCCCACCCAAACCAGTTTGGCATTCAATGATATTATGATCAGCAGAGTCCCTGCAGTGGCCTGGCAGCACCTCCAGGCTTCTCAGCCCAGGTCCACCAGCTTGTTGATGATGTTCCCCTTGGATGAGGAGTTTCAGATGTTTTATCCCCACCCTCCCTCTGCCCAGTGCAGTGACCACGCCTGGGGACGTGGGCAGTGACGTGTGGCTCGACTGCTCTGCACAGAAGAGGAGAAGCTGTTGAATGGAGCTGGAGAGGAGGAGGGGGAGCTCGGGTTTGCTGCTCAGCATGATGGATCACACCCTTTTGGGTGCTGAGACTCCTTAAAGAATGAGAAAATGAACTTGCAGTTATTGTCAGAGGCAGCAGTGAAATTACCTTTGCAGTTGCAGCTGAATGAATGACGTTTTATTTATTCTCTAACACCAAACTAAAGATAAAACACTAATAGCCCGTGTTCCATTTGTACGTACCAGCGTTTCCCTGTGCCAGGACTAACACCAGTTGGCCTTGGCTTTGTGATTTACAGCTTTCACCTGAGGGCAGGAGAGCAGGGAAATCCAAGGCTGGGATTGCAAGACGCGCAGGGCAGGGCTTTTAACATGGAAACAAAGTCACTTGCTTCTCATTAACATCTTCTGATGGGCAAAATGGGGTCGGTAGGAAAGGTTTGATATTTTAAAGACATTCAGCACCCCTTTAGTTCCAACTCAGCCAGAGGTCTGCCCTCACTTGGTGGGGCATCCCCCAGTTCTGCAAGAGGGGCTGGAGCGTGTGCAGGAAAGGGAAGGGAGCTGGGAAGGGGCTGGAGCAGCAGGAGGGGCTGAGGGAGCTGGGGGGGCTGAGCCTGGAGAAAAGGAGGCTCAGGGGGGACCTTGTGGCTCTGCAAGTCCCTGCCAGGNCAACGCTGGAAGAGGCTGCCCAGGACAGTGGTGGAGTCCCCGTCCTTGGAAGTGCTCAGAAAACATGTGGATGTGGCACTTGGGGACATGTTTGGTTGTGAACATGGTGGTGGTGCTGGTTGATGGTTGGACTTGATGATCTCAGAGGTCTTTTCCAACCTCAACAATTCTCTGAATCGTTTTGGTTGGAAAAGTCCTCCAAGACCATTGAGTCCAACCATTCCCCAGCACTGCCAAGTCCATCCCTAACCACGTCTCCAGGTGCCACATCTCCTTGACTCGCTGATGTTCCTGTTGTCATTAATTCAGGCAAATCAGGGGGCTCAAATGTTCTTAAGGTTTCCAGCCCTGTCCCTGTCAATGTGGTTTTAAGTCATTTCGAAAGAAACCAAGTCCCTGTGCTGCACAAAGCAACTTCCCCAAGAAATCTGTTGACCTCCTTGCAGAAGTGAATTTAAACAGCTCTGATCCTCCAGTAATTACAATTTGTCACAGACTAATATTTACTTTTTGGACTCATTTAAAGCCCATTCATTATCCTACATCCAAATTAAGAACAAAGCACCGTGTTGGCCCCTGGATGTGTAATTGCAATTAAGATGGTCTCTTGCAGGAATAATACATGTAGGGTTAATTTGGACCACGAGTTGTTTTGAATTCTGCGCAATTAAATCATCCTGCTGCGGCGCAGAGAAAATCACCCTTCTTTGTAGCTGGGCTGGCCCGTGGTGTTTTGAACGGAAGGGTTTTTAATGAGGCTCTGGGAGGCTGAGCTGCTGGGGATGGAACCAGAGCAGCGATGTTTGCTCGTGCCAGGAGAGGTGAGAGGCTCTGCACGGGCTCTGTGGCCCCGGTTGTGAGCGAGCAACTTTGCCGAGGCAAATTAGGTAATTTCGGATGGAAATGTCAACACTTGAGCGGCCGAATCACAGGAGGTCTCCGCTGCTCTGGTTTTAGTGGGTTTTAAACATTTGATGATGCCTCGGGGAGAAAAATATGATCGTTTTGTCGTGAATTAAAAGTCGGAGTGAATGTCCATAAAGGAACGTATTCGCCGTTGTAGGACCAGCATTTGAGTGGTGTCATCACTCAGTGCTCTCTTCTGCACTGGACTCATCTCAGGTTTGGGGGCTCATTTGCACCTTTATGCTCTCTGTGTGGGGCAGGGCGATGTCTGAGTTTTAAGTGGGAATAAAGTGAGAATTTCCCAATTCAATGTAGCAAATTAAATATTAAGGTAGATATAGATTTAAAAAAAAAGGGTAATAAAACCCTTTCACTGTTTTCCCCAGTAAAATTTAAATTAGCATAAACAGCAAGAGGGGGAGAGACTGTTCTTTCCAATAAAGCTAGAGAAAAAGGAAAAGACTTAAAATATTGGGCAAAGATCTTAATCTCACTTCTAGTGTCTGTTGGGTCTCAGTTTTGAGGGGTCAGGGTTTGAGTATTGCTGACGTTAAAGCTGAAATTACGTAAAATCCCGACAACCTGTGTGTGCCATTCTGCCTTTAATTTCTGGAAAATAGCCAGAAAACTGTGCTTTTTACCTCATATGAACCTTTGTTGAACCCTCCAGTTGAGCAGTGCTGGCCTTAGAGAGCTCCTGGCTGTTGCCAGGCTTTCCATAATATCTGCTGCACATGGATGTGAAAATTCTGGCAGGTCTGATCAATATCCATCCGAAAAGCAGATTTTCTTTCTTGCCCTTCACGAGTCCTGGCAGTGCCAGCATCCCTCTCCATCCCGGGCTCAGTCCCTGCATCCCGCTCTGCTCAGTCCCAGCTTAGTTAGTCCCTGCACCCCTGACATCTGGAATGTTCTTGTCACACTGCTGCCCAACCCCACGTGGGTGTTACTGCTCAGAAGCAAACTGTGTGTTGGTTTAGTGGGAATCTGTCACGTGGATGTCCTGGAAGAATGAGATTGGAGGACCCTGGGCTGGTGGAAGGTGTCCCTGCCCATGGCAGGGTGGGACTGGATGGGCTTTAAGGTCCCTTCCAACCCAAACCAGGCTCGGGTTGTATGATTTTAGGACCTGTCTTCCTCTGTAAACATTTTATCAGGCAAATCACTAAAGAGAGAAGTTCAAGTTTGTGTTTTTTGGTGCTATAAATAATCTCTTTGCTCCTTGGTATTTACGTCAGGCCAACAAATCACTGTGTCTTTTTTATCAAGACTTGACTATGCTGTCTGCACACCTTCAGCTTCTGCTCAGCTTTTCCTTTCCAATGATTGCATTAATGATTTCCCTTAAGACCTTCACTGTCGGTCTCTACCTTCCGTGTTCATTGTTTTATTAAAAAACTAATTTTATGTGAAAATTTTGGAAAATACGATAAATGCAACATATTTAAAAATTGAATATTGGGGAGAAATCCTTCCCTGGGAGCGTGGGCAGGGGCTGGCACAGGTTGGGCAGAGAAGCTGTGGCTGCCCCTGGATCCCTGGGAGTGTCCAAGGCCAGGTTGGACGGAGCTTGGAGCAACCTGGGCTGGTGGAAGGTGTCCCTGCCCGTGGGCTTGGGGCTGGATGGGCTTTGAGGTCCTTCCAGCCCAAACAATCATTGGTTCTATAACATCATGCTGTGGAAGATGAGGGCAGTTTTAGGTGTTACTCTGTACACAACCATGGGTTGGAAAAAAGTCAGTGTGAACATTTGGTGTAGGTGGTTTTTTCTGGGTGAGAAAATCTCCCGTTGGGGCTCATCTGAATTTTTCCCCACTCAGGTTTTTTGGCTTATCAGAGCCCATAAAATAATTACAGTCTACTCCAAGAGAGGCTGCTGGCTTTCCGTGCCATTGGCATTATAAATTATCCATTTAGAGGTAGCCAAACTGTGCAATTCAGGCCAGGGGAGAACATAAAAGGAGCATAAATGGTGCATAAATGCTATGTGGGCCTTTTGCCCAACTATACTGTGACCCAGTGCAGGAAGATCAGTGCAGAGGCATCGATTCTTGTGAGGGGACTGTTTGGCTTGTCCTTGTGGGGCTCAGAAATCCATTCCTGTGTCCAAATGAACTTCCCTGGCTCTGCACCGTGGGATTGGTGGAGCTCCAGTGCTGCTGGGGTCAGGAACTTCCCAAAGAAGGGGCATTTCCAAATTCCAAGTAAACAGAATTCACATTTTTGGAGATACACTTATTGCTGTGTCCACATGAAAGCAGACTTTTCTGTGGCTCTGCTTTGGCAGGGTGAGGATTCACCTGCAGGTTATTGCTCTGTCTCACAAACTCAGCTGTGAGGAAGGAAATTTCAGCCTCGTGCTGCTCTGAACTAGTTTGTATTCAAAAACTACATAGTTTCCTGTGGCTTTAAACCCCCTTTATCCTTGCAGCATAATTTAGTATCTTAAAGAGCTTCCTCGGGATTAGCAGACAGAATGGAATTAAAGTATTGCATAAAAGGAATTGCAGAGAACGTGATTCCACAGTGTCACAGGACGGGTTGGGGTGGAAGGGACCTTAAAGCTCACTCAGTCCCATGGGCAGGGACACCTCCCACCAGCCCAGGTTGCTCCAAGCCCCGTCCAGCCTGGCCTTGGACACTCCCAGGGATCCAGGGGCAGCCACAGCTTCTCTGCCCAACCTGTGCCAGGACCTGCCCACCCTCCCAGGGAAGGATTTATATTCACAATTATATTTCATGGCTTATTTAATACCAAAAAACATTTAGCACCACCTTTGTCCCATTGACACACTTGGCCATTTTTTGCGTTTGCCTCTTAGGCTTTGACTTCACTGGGCAGAAACCAATCCCAGCTGTGAAATCCCTGGGAGAGTTGGAATGTGTGAGCCAGCACTGGATCTTCCCTAGCCTTGAGCACATCCCAAGGCTGCCCTGCAGCCCCCCTGCACAGGAGCCCCTTGGTGGGGTGCAGGTGGTCCTTGCTCAAATGGATCTGTCTGGGGTGTCAGGAATGTCCCTCTGCTGCCCTTTGGTCCTTCCAGAACAGAGACCAGCACCGTTCTGGATGTCACAGTGCTGTGACCTGCCCTGCGAGCCTGAGTGTTGTGCTGTATCATCCGTGGCTGTGTCCTGTGTGCGATCCCTTTTTTTGTGGGATGAATTAACCCTTTCCCCAGGAGCCAAACCCCTGCGGATAACCACAGAGGGGCATTGTGCTGGGAGGTGTTGAAGCGTCATTGGGAGCGTTTATGCCACTGCTGCCTCCCTGCTACAAGCAGGAGGCTGAAGGAGAAGTGGAAGGAGCAGCAGAGCAGTGATCCTGTCCGAAGGGGAGTGGCTGGATGAGGCCAGCAAAGCCCGGGCAGGAGGAGAGTGGCATTCTTGGCTCTCTTCACTGCCTCCCTCGCACACCCCGCTGCCTCCTGCAAGCGTTCTGTGTCACTTTAATGTCTGAGAGCCACGCTTTGGATCAAACACAGGCTTACCTAAAGCTCCAGCAAGACTTTTTTACTTTGCCAGCATTAGTGTTCCCTTCACCAAGCTGTCGGCCACGTAAGCACCCGTGGAACAGCAAAGCGGAGCGGCTGCTGTGCTTTATCCTGCTCGTTTCGTGCCAGAAATCACAGTTCAGCCTCTTCCCAGGGAGTCTCTGCTTGTGTGTCTCTGTTGGGGAGATGGATCCTAATCGGTGGAAGTTCTGCTCTGTGTTTGTGATTGCTTGTAGTTAGAAAAGAAGGTGTAGGACTAGAAGCCAAATTGGCTCCCATGGAAACTTTCTACCATCAGACATGAGGATGAACTTCACCTTTTGGGTGGTGGACAGAGAGAAGAGCCCTCTGAGCGCACACAGCACTGAAGAGGTGGTGAAGGAACTCTGGACACGTTCTTCATCTGCAGATCACTTTCTTTCTCATCATTGCTATTCTGTGATGGAATTGGATAAATTAAATACCTGCAGGACAAATAGAGATTCTTTTCCAACAGCCTTATGATGTTTGTTTAGCCAGCTGCAATTGTCTTCCCAGCTGATTGCAAGATGGATGAAAATGCCAAAGAATTTGAAATGCAGCAGCTCGATTCTATTGATTTATCCATAATTAGCCAAAGTAGCCTTAATCACCTCCAGGTATCCATGGCAATGGGGAAGGTGCAGTGGGCAGCACTCTCAGCACAAAGCAGGGGAGGTTCCTGTGCTGCAAGCTGTGAGACATTGTCCACTATTTGACACCATTTTGCCAAATTCAGTCAGAACTTTGGTGCATGGCAGGAGAATTTGTCTGTGACATCCTTTCCCATCCTTCCCATGAATTACTTCTCTTGTAATTATTTCTCTTTCCGGACTGAAAGTTTCTGTAAAAAGCAGCACAGTGGGAAAAAAAAATCATCTCCTGCTTTATTGATTTTTACCTCTGCAAAAACTGGCTGAATTCCCTTGTAAGAGCAAGTGAAAACAAGAACTGAGATGACAAGTCAGGTCATGAGGCCCTGGCACAAGCTGGACAGAGAAGCTGTGGCTGCCCCTGGATCCCTGGAAGTGTCCAAGGCCAGGTTGGACGAGGCTTGGAGCACCCTGGGCTGGTGGAAGGTGTCTATGCCTGTGGCAGGGGTGGCACTGGATGGGCTTTGAGGTCCCTTCCAACCCAAACTAGTCTGTGATCTTTCCAGAGGAGAAGGTGGTGGTATCTTTACCATAGCAGAGATTTTTGCATTTTATTGAGCAGCACTTTATAATGAGAATTGCCTGTGTAATATCTCCCCTGATGGCAGCGGTTCCTCCAGCAGCACTACAACAAATTCCATTTGTTCTAAATTGCAAGTTTTTGCCAACTACCATAACAGAAACAGTCTCTTTGAATTCAGTAAGTGTTCTTCCTTTAGAATATTAACTTTTGGGTAGTGCAGTAGTAATGCTGTCCACTTGCGATAGATGCTATTTTCCCAGCATTGTAGCCTCTGCTGGAAACCCCTAGATTAAATTGTCTCCTAGCATTTCCATTAGAAAACACTATTTCTGAGCTTTTATTGCTCTGCCATAAAATTCTCTAGATGGCAAAATTTAGTGCAGAAGGTTCTGTCCACGGCTGGGGTTATATCTCAGACAAAATTGCAGGAGGCAAAGTTTACTGGGGCTTTTGAAAAAGGAGTTAGAAGTCTAAAGCCTCTTCTTCCCTGCACTCAAAGTCATCCAGAATCCACAGCTTCAACCTCAGGAAGGAAGAGAGCAAGGGCAGTCAGGTCCAAGGGGGGTCTCCATCCTTGGAGAGGCCCAAAGCCCACCTGGGCACAGCGCTGAGGAGCTGCTGGAGAGGCACCTCGCACCCTGAGCCAGGTTTGTGCTGCAGTGGTGCCCCGGTACTCGGCACACGAGGCTGTCCTGCGGCGCTTTGGAACTCCCAGGTAGTTTTCATTCATCCGGCTCCATCGTTTGGGAGGACTCCCAGCCCAGAATGCAAAGCAGGGAAGAGCTATCAGTGATTGTAGATAATATGCTAAAGCTGGCTCTGCAATATTTATTAGAAAATAGGTTAATAAAGTGACACGGAGCACCTGTGCTGGTGTGGAGCTGGTGTTAGGAGAAGATTATGCTAATGGGAGTATTTAGTAGCAAGTCATCTCTAGGATTACTTGGTGCTATTATCATCCTGAGCCCAGGAATTGGAATTCAAAAGGCAGCAAATGATCAAGGATTTAATTTCTTTTTTTTTTTTTTTTTTTTTTTTTTTTAAAGTTTTGACTGCTCTTTAGCCTGCTGAATTAGAGGATATTGCAAGGAGCGTTTTAAACACTTTTTAAATGTTTTTCAAGAGAGAGAAAGGGAGGGACTGAAGAGAGATGTGTAAATATAAAGAAGTGTAAAATAAAATGGATTTTGGAAAACTTCATTTGGGCTGGACAGGTGTCAGGTCTGGAGGTGGGATGAGGAGCAGGTGAGGGCACTTGGGGTGTTCAGCTGGAGAAGAGGAGACGGAGGAGGGGCAGGCTCTGATCTCTGCTCTGTGGGACCAGGGACAGCACCCAGGGAAGGGCTGGAGCTGTGTCAGGGCAGGGTCAGGTGGGATCTCAGGGAAAGG
>VWZF01005580.1:529094-663259 GCA_013396755.1 Sclerurus mexicanus
GATTCTGTCAGTGACCAATATTACATCACCAGGAAGGAAGAGAGAGAGGAAATTTGGGAAAGGAGAAAACTGTGGGGAGATGCCAGGATACCTCCAGACTTACCCATTTTAATGGTTTAGACTTCCATTTATTGGTGAGACACTGGGGAGGCCCCTCAAATACTGGGGGCAGTTTTGGGCCCCTCGGGACAAGAAAGACAATGGTGTGGTGTCCAGGGAAGGGAAGGGAGCTGGGAAGGGGCTGGAGCAGCAGGAGGGGCTGAGGGAGCTGGGGGGGCTCAGCCTGGAGAAAAGGAGGCTCAGGGGGGACCTTGTGGCTCTGCAAGTCCCTGCCAGGAGGGGGGAGCCGGGGGGGTCGGGCTCTGCTCCCAGGGAACAGGGACAGGAGCAGAGGGAACGGCCTCAGGTGGGACATGGGAGAAATTTCCTTTTTGAATTCATCCATAATTAACTCCCGGCATTGTTCAGACCTGAGTTGGGAGGTTGAGGTGTTGCAGGAGCACGGGAAGGTCTTGGAAGGGGATTGCTGTGCCTTTTGTGCCCTCCTGAGCGTCGGCGCCGCTCTGGGTTTTGCACTGGCATTTCGAGGTCTGGGGCTGCTGTTTCACACGCAGCCCGGCAAGGTGAGGGGGGTCTGTCTCATCCAAGCACACGGAATTTGTCTGCCAGGGAAGCAACAGCTCAAGCGTGGCAAGCATGGTGATGTGCAGGAGGCTGATGAGCTGTAATAAAGCATTCATTAGCCTTCCACCTAAATTAACTGCAGTGACATCATGAGAGTGCCTTTTAGAACCTCACTCCAAATCCCCTCTCTTTTATCCAGTTATCAGCTGAACCGAAATTATTTGAAGCCGTGTCTCTGTGTTCTTGTTTAGACAGTTATTCTGTCATTAGGGAAGTCACCTGGTCATTCTTTTCCCTTCTTTTTTTGATGTTTGCTTACAGAAGAAATACTGGGGAGGACATTCATAGTTTCTGTTGGTTCATACTTTCTTGTCATAAATATTTTGCATAAATACAGTGTAAATCCAAATCCCTGGCTACTTGAACTAATTAAATAATGTCCAAAATGGCATAGGCTGTAAAAGCTTTCCACTTTTGGAATATCTCTCTGTATTATTTCTCCAGACTTGCCTTTTTGCAGACCAGTTTGGTGTGTGTGTGTGTTACCTGATCTCAGAGGTTTCCTGCGTCCACCTTTCCTCAGCTCTTGCAGATATTTTGTAAACGATGTGAGAAGCCGAGGGAAAGAAAATGGGGCATGGAATATTTTTAAACATGAGCAAATCAGGGCACTTGACTAATTAGGAGGGAGAAATGGTGGGATAAAAAACGACTGTACCTGAGAAAGAGGAAAAAAATGAGTTGTTTGGCACAGTGACTCCTGTTAACGTTTATAAATCGAATCCCTTTGTCCCTTCTTCATTTACAATTGTCACTGGAAGTCAGGATTTGATGTATGTCCGCAGCCTCCTGGAGTCAGAGAGGTTCTTTGTAGGAAAAAAAAAAGGACCTTTTGGAAAACTACAGCAGCAGACCATTAATTTTTGCACTCTTTGGTGGAACAATCTCTGAATGCACAAAGCAATTAACCACCTGTGGGCCGGTGGAAGTGAATAATCATCAGTAGCAGGAACATGCCCAGAAGTCAGGAGTTGCAGCTGGAGTTATTTCATGGAGCAGCAGCATTTTACTGGATGTACTGGCTGGGGGGAGCCAGAAATGGGGGAAATGACTGAAGAGATCATTTCTGCTTGAGGCAGGATGGAGGGAATGTACCCAAGCAGGTCACAGATATTTCCTTAACCTGGCTTTTTGGTTTGTTTGCTTTGAGAATTTCTACCCTCTATGACCTGTATTTCCTCATGTCCAACCTCTGCCATGGTTTCCTCCATCTCCTGTCCTCTTGCTTCTCTCAGCTGAGCTCTCCCCTGTATTTTTGTGTCACTCTTGAGGGGTGGTGACTTCAGCTGTTCAATATTCCAGCCGAAGCCTTGCCAGGGCCAAGGAGATGGGAAGGAATAATTCATGTGTCCCAGTGGACCCTCATCCAGCCCTGAGTGGGCTTTATGTGACACGATGGCTCTTTGGTGTTCAGCTGTTTTAGTGCCCAGCAGCTGAACGTCACAGTTCTGCAGCTCCCACTGCCTGTCTGTGCAATCCCTTCTCCCTGCTGCATCCTGGGGAACTCCAAAAGAGCTGAGACACTTGGGAAAAGGGACAGGACAAGAGGGAATGACTTCCCACTGCCAGAGGGTAGAGTTCGGTGGGATATTAGGAGAAATCGTTCCCTGCGAGGGTGGGCAGGCCCTGGCACAGGTTGGGCAGAGAAGCTGTGGCTGCCCCTGGATCCCTGGAAGGGTCCAAGGCCAGGTTGGATGGGGCTTGGAGCACCCTGGGCTGGTGGAAGGTGTCCCTGCCCATGGGAGGGGGGGAATGAGATGATCTTTAAGGTACTTTCCAACCCAAACCCTTCTGGGATTCTGTGGAAGCTCTAAACACAGAATAAGAGGACAATCCCTACCTGAGAGGACCAAACAGAAGAGGCAGCAGAAAGCTGTGGATGCACTTGGAGCCATCCCCATCCCCTGGGACTCAGCACACACAGACCTCATCTGTCCACGGTCTTAATCTTTTTGTTTGGTCATTCTTCCTTCCACATATCCTGAAGTGACTTCCTTCCCTAATCATATTCCTTCTATTCCAGTCACTTCATAGGAAATGTTAATTTCCTTCATTTAATTGGCTTGATAAAGTCTTTTGTCTCCCAAATCTTTTCCAATACCTTAGAATTGGGTCTTGTTGTTTGACGTGGCAGCAGAGAACATTGTGTTTGCTTCCAGTCTCTGAACTTCTCTCTTTTCCAAGCTTTAACTTTTGTGGCTCTTCCTGACCCAGATAATGTATTCTTTTGTTAATTGAAAGTGAGTTTCAAGAAAAAGCCCTTCTTTTTATTCACAGGCAACTGGAAGCTAATCTTCATTATTAATTACAGCAGGGTAAGGGATGGCACTGAGAGTGATGCTCTCCATCTGAGATGGGAGAGAGTTCTGGTCACTTGTCTGTTGGCCCAGTGGTGGCCAAGTCCACCTTTCATCCTTCATTCCAGCAGCCAACTTATTTTTTATTCTTCAGGACAGAATTTTGCATTTGGTTTAATTCTGTCTATTCTGAAGAGCCACATTTCCCTCCATTTTTCAGTTTCTCTGACTTTGGCAGTGAAGTTGGTAAAAATTGTCAGTACCTGCTTTGGAGGAGGAGGAGGATCATTGAACCAGTACCTGGAATGAGACATAAAGTATTTCTGCTTCCTCTTTCAAGTTGCTTTTGGGTGTAAACATGAACTGTTTTTCTTCATGGAACGGATTGTCCAGCCCTGGCAAACTGAGTGGAGTCTCCATGACTGGAAGGGTCTAAAATCCATGTGGCTGTGGCACTTGAGCGCATGGAAGGGACCCACCAGGGGCTCCAGCTCTCAAGTGAATGGGCTGTCCAGGGATCAGACCCAGGACCTTGGAGTTATTAGCACCACGCTCTGCCATCTGAGCTAAGAGACACCTACTAAGAGAGATTCCTAAAATTCACTTCATCAGATAAAAATCATCATGTTGCTGTTTTCTCTGATGTAGACATACTGTAATAATAATAATAATAATAATAATAATAATAATATTGTTCTGTTGACTTTCACTGGGACTTCTTCACTGACCTGGGTTGCAAAGAGTTTTATCCAGTAACAGAACGATTCAGAGCATCATCAAAGCACATCAAAATCAATTTGGGGGTTGAATAAATAATTCAAAAATCAGCACTTAAATCTCTGCATCTCTTCTATGGATGTTCTTTTGTGCAATTTTGGAGGAATATCTGTCTTTCCAAAGCTGACAGGGGCAGCACCTGGGCTGGGAGAGGATGGGGCTGTTTAATTCCAGCTCCTGTTGTGTGCCCTGGTCCTTTTCCAGTTGCAATGTACAGTAGAATCTGCATTATGTGCTCTTTATTGGTATCCGCTAGAATGGATATAGGAGGAAAACAGGAGTTACAATTTCAAGAAAAATAATGGTTTATAAAGTAATGAGATTGTGCCAAAGCTTAATTAGATGGAGTACATTGAATACATTACACTGATGTCTTGAGGCAGCATAATTAAGTTGTAGGCACAATCCTGCCTGAGTTGGAACCAGTTTTATCTCCACGAGAAGAAGAGCCTTGGATGGCCCTTCCCACCACGTTAAATGGCTAATTTGTCAATCTCCTCACATTATGAGACCGTACAAGCACAAAACAAAGCCAGTGTATCAAACCGGTGGCTGGCTGATTGCCCCGATAACCGGGGTTTCAGTCTTGGTGTGTGCTCCAGCTCGGTAATTGAGTCGTACATCTCAAATACACACATTCCAGCTCCGTCAGGCCGTGCCTGTGTGCTGCTCTCGGCTCTCCCAGCAGCTCTGAACGGAGCTGTTGCCACCAGAGATGCTGAGTGATGGGCAGAGGGGCTGGTCCTGAAACACAGCCCTGGCTGTGCTGCGAGGGCAGAGATGCCTCTGCCACCTCATCTGTAAGGAGGGATAGTGTAAAGTATACCTACGTGTGTGTGTGGATTTCATTTACATCAGGATTTGTTCATATTTTATAAAGATTTTCATATTTATCTTTTTTTCTCTAAATTTCACTTCTATGCTGCTCTGGGGGTGATCTGACTTTATACTACAGACACATAGCAGTGGCATCAAAATTTTTCCTTTATTCATTTTTATTTAAATACATAAATAAATAACCTCTCTGAGCATCCTGAATGCCTTACTCTATCAAGGTATATAATTACATATATATGCACCTAAATAATCTTGGGGCGACATGCTGCTCATATAGAAATATATACTAAATGATCTCTTGGCAACATGTTGCCCACATAGAAATATATTTATATATACTAAATGATCTCTTGGCAACATGTTGCCCATATAGAAATATATTTATGTATACTAAATGATCTCTTGGCAACATGTTGCCCATGTGTTGTGTGGAGGCTTCATTTCTCCTGGGTTACCAGACTTTTAGCTAATTATTAATTACTTTTAGGAGAGATCAGTAGGTATCTTGAATTCAGTAAAAGGTCTTTCTACCTGCCTCTTCCTGGTGTGTTTTGAATAATTCTGGTATTTGTCAGCCTGGAGGAAGATTAACTTTGTTATTTGAATTCAACAGTGAAATCTCTTCTTGAAATTGCTGATGGGGCAGGGAAAAATAACTAATGCACGTCATGAGTGGTCTTCATGTTGTTGGCATTTGAGGAGACATAACTCTCCCCCCCGAGAGCAGCCCATTTGTCTGGCATTAGCTGGCACTGTCAAAGCATGAATTTCAAGTTTGCGGGAGGAATCTGCAGTTTGTTTTGAACATGGAGCTGAGGCTACCGAAGAATGCTCTGTTTACTTTTCAGCACCATGAATATGCAGTGACCCACTTCTCCTGTGCCATTTGGTTTGCTCCTTGCGGCTTGTCAAGCCAACTCCTGTTGGCAATTTAAGAGGCGTTTTAGAACCTCAGTAAGTACAGTGGGTGCTGAATTAGCACCTGGGAAGTAGAACAGTGTTTTGAAGATTGTCCTTCAACAGCATTTCTGTTGTGCCATGAGTAGAATCTTCTTCACCTCGTGTTTAAAAGCATGTTTTGCTTCACCTTCAAGTTAAAACACAACCAGTTGCAGGTCTGATTTAGTTACAACACTGCAGTGCTGTTGCTTTAAAAATACATGTTTTTCCTAATAAACTGCATTTTTAACGATCTCTTGATTATCACGAGGTATTTTAAAGCTGTGTGGTTTCATCCCAAACATTCCTGGTGTTTCTGCATATAGTAATTTGCTTGATTAATTTGGAGAACATCTGCCTAGAATTCTGTGTATTACCAGTGGGGAGATCACGCTGCGTGTCCAGTAGGAGCCTCAAATTTCCCTTTGCAGACAGACTCAGGTTTTGGTCTAATTGGGGTCCCAAATACACAAGGGGACCCCAGGGGAGTGTGTAATTGTGTCATTTTCTCTGCTCTTCCAGAGTCTTCCTGCGAGCAATTAATCAGTATGCAGACATGCTCAACAAAAAGTTCCTTGATCAAACCAACTTCGAGTTACAGGTAAGAAAAAACCCACCAGTGTCTTGGGGGCTGATATTGATGTCATCAATTTCTGCCCTAAACGTGTAATTTTGGTGATTTTATGACTGATTATCCCCGTGAAGTTGTTTCAATATCTGTGATCCATTCGTGTCTCGTGGGTCTCGTCATGGAATCACAAAATCACAGGGCTGGAGTTTTACCTGAGCCACGGAAACACGATGAATTAGGATTTGTGGATGGGAAATATTTCATGGAGACATCACGATAACAAGGAGATATATTAAGAATTTATCAAGAAACACCATCTCTGTGGTGTCTGTTATTTTCTCCTTTAAATATTTATGTGCATAATTTAGAGACTTTTAAGTTGCTTTGTAGGTGTGCAGAGAAACATTTCAGAGAATTAATGATACCTCTTCTTGTCGTTTTGGGGGCTTTCAGCTTTGGAACAACTACTTCCACCTGGCTGTGGCTTTTCTCACGCAGGAATCTTTACAACTGGAGAATTTCTCAAGTGCTAAAAGAGCAAAAATCCTTAACAAGTAAGTCCTGTCCATCCTCTAAATCAGGGGCAAGAACTCGTGGTCTGTTGACATAATTTTGGTTCAGTTTCTGAGCTCGGTCTGCTCAAATTGAGACGCAGTCGGGGTGTAACGAGAGGCTGGGTTTAAAAACCTGACTCAAGTGTTGTGTTTCTGCCCTCGACTGAAGGTGCCAATGCCATGATTCCTTCCTGACACAGCCAGGCTTTTGTAGTGCAGGCTCTTCACAAAGCCAGGATTTTGCAGGAGTATTAGCATGTTCTGAACCTGCATTTGGAAGGCACTTCAGTTCCCTGCTTCTTCTAATCTCGTTTTACGTGGGCTCTTTATTGCTTAATCCCTGACGGCCTTTTGGAGGGAATTGTTGTGACTCCAGACAGTTTTGGGGGGATATCCCTAGAGAATGGGCTTGGATAATGCAAGGTTGGTTAACAGGGATTACGTTGCCTGTCTCCTCACGGGGAGCCTGAGGTGCCCCGCTGCTATCCAGAGTCCCACAGCCAAGGAAAGCTGTCAGAGGGAAAAAAAAACCCTGGAAATTAGACTGAAGCATGAATATTTTGTTTAATCAGGGAATGATTAAGGCTAGAAAAGCCCTCTAAGATCAAGTCCAAGCATTAACCAAGTGCCACATCCACGTGGATTTTAAATCCTGGGCAGCTGTGCCAATCCCTGGCCACCCTTTCCATTAGGGAATTTTCCTTAATATCCAACCTAAACCTTCCTGACACAACTTGAGGCCGTTCTCCTATTGATATTCCTCCTGACTTTGTATTTTATCCCTTTACCTTCTAAATTCCAGCCTTCCTGGCTCTTGTCATGGTAAGGGAAGTCTCAGTGACCGTGGGGACAGTTCATCACTGCTGGGGTGACTCGATTTTAGAGTCTTTTGGCTTTGGCCAGAGAATTCAGGGAAGGCTCCGTGTCCCATCCCTTTTTTTGGCAGCCAGGTTTTGCCCTGCAAACTCAACCACTCCATCCTGAGTTCTGAGGGGCTTTACCTGAGCCTTGAAAGAGAATTTTTTAGCTCTTTATCTTCTGATGTACCTTCTGTGACTCTTGGGGCTTCCCTGATGAAACAGGAATATTTACAAGTTCCATGGAAAAGTGGTGTCAAGCAGAGCTGAGCTTTTTGGGCTTGTGATACAAATATCATAAATAATAATATAGTTGCACATTTGCAGAGGGAAATTGAGATGGTGGTGTACAGCCAGGTAAATTTAATTTGATTTAATTTAATTAAAAATCCTCTTGCCCTCTCCATCCATTGTTGGTGTGCACCTCCATGAGCATTTTAGTTCAGGTCTGACTCCTGAGCTGTAACTGGGCTGGACATTGCTGACAGATTTGTTTGTGGGCTGCTAATCCCTCTTTGTCAGGATGGGAACCTTAAGCAGAAATTTCCCTCAAGTGATTTTGCATTAAACAGAGCGATGTTTCTTGCTGAAGGCATTCCAGGACTCCACAGACATTTCTCACTGCTGATATAAGTAAATAGATGAAGTCGTTTGAAGTGGTTACTTAATGAAGTTTGCTAAATTGTAAATCTTTGTTTATAATGAATTTACAAATTGTTGTTTTGGGTTTAATCATGTTTTGGAGACGGGAATCAAGATGATAAATTCTTCAAGAGGCAATAAATGTGTGGTGTGGAGGCACTGACTTTCATTGCTCTGCGAAGGCACGACCAGTTCTGTGCCAAAAGGAATGGAATTAATCCGTTAATTCAATATCACACTCACCCATCTTTTTAAGTATATGTTTCAATTAATGCGCCAAATATTTAATAATTAAAATTTAATTATTGTAATTTGTAGGTTTTGCTAAACGTTGCATTTAAGCATTAGATAATAACAGATTCTTAATGATGCAGAAGATTCTCTTTAATCCACATTAATGACAGGGTGTCTCACTGTTATCCCACAGAAATCCCACAAGTTGCCAGACGCTGCAGTTTTGCTCATCCTGTTATTTAAGTAATGATCTTTAACTTACAAATATTCCATGTAGCAAATGCGTTCTTGGAGCTCACTCTGGTTCCCATCCCGTCGTTAATGAAGGCAAAGGGATGTTTGCCACTCATTAAGCTTTCCTGGAATTAATGTGGAGAGGGGGTGGAATATAGAACCATCCCTGATGGGAGGTGTGAGGTGTTGGTGCCGCCAGCTTTGGAGCAGGGTTAGCAGGGATAATGATGGGTGGGCTCTGCCTGGCTCCTTCACTGCCTGGGATCGTGGAATCATGGAATTGTTGAAGCTGGAAAAGCCCTCTCAGACCATCAGTTCCAGTCATTCCCCCAGCCCTGCAAGGCCACGCTGCCCCATGTCCCCAAGTGCCACATCCACAGGGCTTTTAAACCCCTCCAGGGATGGGGATCCACCCCTGCCCTGGGCAGCCCTCTCCGTGGAGAAATTTTCCCCAATATCCAATCTAAATGATCGCAGTTAATCTCTGTAAGCACCCCTGTGTCCCCGGGGAAGGACAGTTAACGTGACAATATTTTAGAGAGAGGTTTGGATATTTTGGGTGGGTTCTCCCTTGGGGAAGTATTGCTGCCAAATGGGATTGTGGGGTCTTTTGAGGGAAAGCAGGAAACACAGGGTGAGGAAGAGAAGGTGCTGACTGGTCACCAAGGCTTCCAGCCTCTGTCTCATCCCTTTTCCAAGGGGTTCTCCAAAGTTTGATGTTTACAGGAGCATTGCTGGGCTGGTGGGCACATAATCTCAGGAGTATGGGTTCAGTCTGAGGACCTGCTCTGTAATTTCACATATTTTTGAATGCTGACCAGACTTTGAAATTGGATTTATCTGCTTATAGGTATTAGATTGCTTTTATTTTAATGGTGGTCTTGTTTTCCTTTTGAAGGTATGGTGATATGAGAAGGCAGATTGGGTTTGAAATCAGGGACATGTGGTATAATCTGGGTAAGTAGCCTGAGCACCTGTAGCTTAATTCTTCCCCTCAGTATTCCTAGAAACCAAAGGTTATTCCTGCAAACATCCAAGGCCAGGTTGGATGGGGCTGGTCTAGTGGGTCTTGGAAGGGGAGGATGTTTAATGTCCCTTCCAACCCAAAGCATTCTGTAATTCTATGAAATGAATTTGCATTCTCTTGAAATAGTGATAGACTTCCAGAAGGCTTCTAAAAAACCAGCCAACTCTACATATTTAGTTCATCATTTAACTGTTGTTAGTATTTATGTATCTGCTTTTTCATGGTATTCAACCTCATGCTAAATACAGAAAATATTATAGTGATACCTCTTGAAAGGGTTTTCCCCCCCTTAAAAATAGCTATATACATACATATGTCTACACATAAATACACACCTGCTTGTGGATGTGCAGCAAAATGGATGTGTCCAAGGGTTGCCAGTAACTTGGCCTGGAAATGCTGCTTGAAGTCTGATTTTTGGTCTTGTTGGCCGCATCAGAGTGACTCGGGCAAGAATGGGGGCTTGGACCTCCCTGGAGCTCGTGGGTAAATGAGGCATCTCTGCCTTGCTGCAGCCTGGGCTGGGATTCACCTGCGTGGCATTGAATGCCATGGGAAACTGAGTGTTCGCTGCGACCTGAGCCTACCCCACTGCCAGGTTTCATTTGCCTGAGCTCAACAGCACAGACACTTCAGCTCTGCGGAGTTTTATCAGAACTTCCTGAAATTATCGGGAAGGAATGCTTTTGCCACTTCACTCCTATCTCTGCCTGAGCTGGTGGTGCTGAGAGGTAAAAAACCCCGGCGTCTCTCAGAGAAGGGAATGCCAAGGGTTCATAAGTATTTGATATCACAGAATTTGCATCCTATCTGCTGGAATGATGAGAAAAGGCTTCTGAGAGCAGCTCAGTTCACTTTTTATTAGAAGCATCTTTGGTGAATTAAGTGTCTGGAGAAGAGATTAAAGCTTAGTGCACAAGTGATATGTGACTTGACAGACAGGCAATAAAATCAGTGTCGTGCCTGATGCTGCATCCCCCAGCACAGGATCTGGCAGCCTCTCTGCTGGGAATTAGCCAAATCCGTCCCTGTTCCCACAGTCCTCTATATGTAGAACCATGGAATTGTTAAGGTTGGAACAGATCATCCAGTCCAACCATCCCCCAGCACTACCAAGGCCACCACTGACCCTTGTCCCCAAGTGCCACATGCACAGGGCTTTGAAATCCCTGCAGGGACGGGGATCCCCCCCTGCCCTGGGCTGGACAACCCTTTTGGTGAATAAATCTTCCCACTGTCCCCCCTGCCCCTGCCCTGTCCCACCTGAGCCCGTTCCCTCTGCTCCTGTCCCTGTTCCCTGGGAGCAGAGCCCGACCCCCCCGGCTCCCCCCTCCTGGCAGGGACTTGCAGAGCCACAAGGTCCCCCCTGAGCCTCCTTTTCTCCAGGCTGAGCCCCCCCAGCTCCCTCAGCCTTTATCCTCACTAATTTCTTTGGCCTCTTTAGATTCCTAGGCTTTGCCCAGACTTCACTGGAGTGCCAGTTGGATAGTTTTCCATGCAGCTGTTCTCCCCAGTGCTGTCCAGGCTGGGTGTGTGCAGTGCATTGGGCCTCTCCCACTGCTCTCAGACAGGTTATTTAGTTGCTCCAGGGATCACTTCTTCACCATTAACAAGGATAATGATTTCCCCTGGAGTTTTGTGAATCGATTGGCACGAGGGGTGGTGTTTTCTCCACTATTTCTTTCGGTGCTGGCATGAAAGCCTTTGCTTTTTAATGGATTTTTTATAAATGGAGATTATCCAGGTAGATGCCTCCGTGCCCTCCTCTGGCTTTGATATCTGTGATGCCCTAAGATGTGGGATCATTAATGCTGAAATCTCACCCGCTGAGAGAGTCAGTAAATTGCTGCTCTTCCCAACAAAAGCTGGCAGAGCAAGGTAAATGGGAGGCAGGCCCCCAGTCCCAGGCTGCCTTTGTGCTTCTCCTTGCCTTTCCTCATCTTCTTTGTCACAGATTGGCCATGCAGATCGTGTTTCACTTCTGGCTCTTCACCAGCCTCATCTTTGTCACAGCATCAATTAAGGAAGAATTCTGCCTTCCCTCTGCAGGGGAATCGATTGGGGGGTGCCTGACACTCTTATCTTAGAAGCTGCACTACATTAGTCAAATTATTCATGTGTATGTTCAGAAACTAAATCAGAAGTGAAAAGCTGGAAGTGTGGAATGCGCTTGAGCATAGAATTCTTATGACTCTGCCATTGTGTGTGAGATATGATGAAACCAAAGCACCCTGACTTTTGATTTATGGATTACAAGGTGTGGATAAGCCTCAGAAATTACTATTTTGTCTCATCAGGTTTTGTTCCTAAATACCATGATTAACACACGGTGCCTGCTGAGTTAAAACTCCCCAGCTGGGGACAAGACAGTCCTCCAGCTATAATGCACATTTAAAAGTATCATTTTTTTTTCTGAAAGAGTGCAATACAAATTCTAAACTTTTTCTTGCCTGTGTGTCTGTGATGCAGTGGGGGCTGCAATGGTCACACCTTCTTACCTTTACAGATAAAAGAAAAGAAAATAAAAGAGCACTTACAGCGCAGAGCAGCACTTTGTAGGCTTTTTGCCTTCCATATCACAGCCTGAACTTTAAAATAACATGTTATTTTGAGCCACCGTCTTGTTGAAAGTGGCGCTTCTTAAACCTTGGTGAGACGCTAAATATCAGAGATGCTTGAAACAAGCCATGGCCTCTGTCTTGGAAAAGCAGGGCCTCAAACCCCACACTTTTACAAGCGTTCCTTGGTGTGATTCAGCAACCACAGCCCAACAGTTTGACACGAGGCCACGCGCACGGCTTGGCAGGGGCGATGTTTCCAACAGCTCCGTGGCAAGGGAACTGCAGTGCCATTTCCAATAAATAGTGTCCTGCTGGAAGGGCTGGCCAGGGAAGGGCAGCTGGGAAAGCAGCACCTCGGCTGGTGACGTCTGAAGCAGCTGGGGGGAGACGGAGGAGCGAGGTTCCTGGAGGGGAAGGTGAGTGGCTCTGGTGTGTCCTCCAGTGAGCTCCCAGCGGCCAGCCCGTCCCTGCCAGGGCTTGACGTCACCAAAGGTGTCTTGACAGGGACGTGGATGTCGTTGGAGGGAAGGCCAGGCTTAAAAATAGCCCTGAACTTTGGGCGTTACGTAAATAGGAGTCACTCCAGATAACACTCTCTGGATTAGTCATGCGTGTTCTGAGCGACCCAAGTGAGAGGTGAGCCTGCTGGCAACTTAGTCAGGGGCTTTCGTGGCCCAAATTTACTTTGGGAGGACGTGGGAAAGGAGAATCACACGTTCCCCACTGCAGAGAGCGCTTGGGTTTTTGGTGGGTGTGTTGAAGTCCATTCCTGCTGTGTGAGCACGTCCCATGGCAAGGCAGGACTCGCTGCAAGGGGAAGGCTTTGTGTGTTCAAAGGATGCTCTTTGAGCGTGTGGTTCTTCAAGCAGCTGCAAAGTTTGGGTTTCAGAAGAGAATCCTCCTTTTCCTTCCAGCCTCTTCACTTTGTGAGTGTCTGCGTGGGAGTTTCCACGCTCCCCTGGAATGAAAATCAGGGAATTCATTGCTGGGTTGTTCATCAGAAAGTGCTGCTGGTGCAGGCAGAGGGGATGGAGGCTCCAGAGGGCCAGGGCAGGGTCCCCTCCTGTCCTGCTTTGCTCCCGTGGTTTGCTTTGTGGCACAACATCACACAGGATCACATCATAGCAGACACGTGTGTGTGTGTGGTCATATCTCCAACACGTGTCGTGGCCTCACATGGGTGTCATCACCTGGTGGACGTCCTCCAAAGAAGGGGAAAGAGGATCAAACATTTTGATCCTGTATGGATTTTCAGTTCTCCACGTCTTCACTTTAAAAGCTGGTCGTTGCTTTTCTGAGGGAATCCCTGTGCTCAAAGCAATGGAAAAACACAGGGAGAACTTCCTGACGTTGGCCCTGCGAGCGACCAGTAATTTGGTCACCATGATTTGTTTTCTGAGCTATTGACTGTGACACTCTTCAGGTGTAACACGAGGAACCTGTCACCTGAGAGGCCCAATGCAGTACTACTTGTAGGAGAGAACGAGGACAGCTTGACTCCTCTCACCACCAACCAGCTCTGCAGCAGCACCAGAAGGCGGTTTTACATGAGTGTTAATTTGCCCTCGTAGGATTGCTCATGATAATAAGATTCTAAAGTCTGCTGAATCAAGTAATTTAAATTATGTCTGCTTTAAAAAAAAACCAAAAACCAAAACCCCAACATGTTTTGTTAGTGAAGGATTTCTTCGTGCTTACATTTGTTGAGATTTATGCTCGTTCTGGTCAAAAGTGAAGCTGCTAATTAAAGACTGAGCTAGTGGAAGGTGTCCCTGCCCCTGGCATGGACTAGATGATCTGGAAGGTCCCTTCCACTCAAACCATTCCACAATTCCATGATTTCTCCATGGAGTTATTTAACAGGTAATCTGCAGCCACGCATTCGTTGGGCTAACACTATGAACAGTGATATTTTCTACCAGCCCAATATTTATTGGGTGCCACGTTCCTGTTGAGCTCTAATTTCTCTTCCGTGTGTGGAGAGCGTAGCAGGGAGGGCTGGGGGAGGAGCAGCTGCCCCTTGGGAAGATAAATGTGAGATGAGGTCTGGCAGTGAGCTCAGCTCCTGAGGAAGGGAGGCATATTGTCAGCTGGGGGAGCAGAGCTTCGTGGCTCCAGGCTCTGTACGCCTGCACTCGTGGTGACACTGTGCTAGACTGACACACAGAACATTTTGTACACTCTGGAAGACACAGAAGTCTAAATAAGTTAATACGAGTGATGTGCCTTTGAGCCTCCTTCTCTGCCAGCCGTAAGCTGTGTTTTAAAATAAAGCCTGGAAATGGAACGGTGTGAAAGTTCTCAGTGGAAAATGTGGCGGGTCCCAGTCTGGCGAGTGAGTCGACAGCGCTTGTTAATTTGGGTTTAGACACATCACATCTTGTGGCATAAATAATACTATTATAATATTAATAGGGAGAGTAAAAATGAATAATAATCAAGGAGAAGAAGAAGAAGGAGGAGGAGGAGAAAGAGAAGAAGTGTTTCAGTGGAGCCAGCTATTAAAAAATACTTTGTTATGCTCCATGAGGATTTATTGATCCAGCTTTGATATCTTCTCCCAAAGTCAGTGGCTGTTTGTTAACTTGAAATGCATCTTTTCTCTTAAAGGTCAGCATAAAATCAAGTTCATCCCAGAAATGGTGGGACCTATCCTGGAAATGACTCTTATCCCAGAAACCGAACTTCGGAAAGCCACGATCCCCATCTTCTTCGATATGATGCAGTGTGAATTTCACTCCACCAGGAGCTTCCAGAGGGTAAGCAGAAAGAAAGCTGCAGGCATTCCAAGTTTGTGAGAAGGGTTGAGCTGGTCTTGGAGAAAACAGAAGGGTTTTTATGATATAAGGAATAATGTAATTATGGATTTGCTTGTTTTCCATAACTCTTGAGGGGCTGTTGAGTTCTCAGCTGCTGGTTTTAAATTGTTATTGAGGGAGAAATTTGCATGGAGTAAATGAAACCTTTCCTTATGGTCTAAGAGCAAAGACAGGTGTCTTAAATTGTCACTGTGACTCAGGAAGAGGAGCTTGGTGCTCACTTAAATGGGACATAAAGGAAGGCTGATAATGTGGCAGCAGAAACCATAACCCATAAGGATTTATCATCCCTAGGATCTTATAGTTTTGATATTCCCTACCATTTTATGGCTCTTGAAGAGGAAAAAAGCTCCCTGGTCAGTGTCAGTGCTTCTTCCTGCTATGCAGGCACTGCAAAAACTAAAGTACTGAAGTAGGATTTTTATTCTATTTGATTTTAACGTACTGAAGGATGTCCTTGAATACACACACACCCCTTCTTATCCTGAGAGCATCAACTTGTGAAAGACAAGTGGAGGGAAAGAAAGTTCCCTGACATCATTCATTTGACCTTCTTTCCCTTGAAACTTTGCTTATGGATTGAGTTTAAGACTAGTTAGGCCAGGTGGGGTTATGGAATAAGCCAATGGAGCTCCTTCATACTGAAATTTCTGCCAGTTCGGGATATGACCTTGTGAATTTTGCAATAAAGTTTGACATGTGTTGTTTGCTTTTGTCCCTTTATATTGGCAGTTTTCTTTGTTGGATGAAAAGCCTTATCCTTTCCCATACTATTTTTTTTTGGTGCACTGTTATTCAGAACCAACTCTTAATAAATCTGTAGGCAGAGTAAATGAATATCTGCGTGGGGAGACTAGCAAGGGAAATGGTCTCAGCTTTATTGCTTTGATTTGTTTGGTGCTGGGTGCAAAGGTTGGGAACTGTATTTTGGCTTCATCCAATTACTGCATAATCATTCTTTCTTCTGTTTGACTCCAGTGATACTGTAAAGATTGAAGTGCTGCCTGGGATGCCATTTGAACAGTTTCCTGTCAGATGCTCTCTTTTGTTGCTTGTCATTTTTTATTTGTACAATTATATAGATCATGAACAATCCGAGGGTGACTTTATAGCTAAATTTACGGCGCTGTATTTTCCTGACAGAAGGAAACCAGCTTTGTGTGGAATAGTTGGGTGATTTTAATGAATGTGTGCCTTAAATATTTCACTCAATTCTTTTTTTTTTCTTTTTGCCTTTTGAGAAGAAAAATGTCTCATGTTCGAGTCAGAGGTGTCTTGGGTTGTAGGTACTCGATGTTGTATCTCCTGTGGCAGTGCAGCTCCTTTCTTTAGGGAGGTAGCACTGATGTGACAAGGGCAGGGGTGACAAACCTCTTGTCACTGGGGTTGGAGAGAACATTTCCCTCTGACAAGGAGTGATCAGGCTGTCCATTGGTGGGTTTGCAGATAATGGAATTGCAGAGCTTGCTGGGTGTCTCAGGTTGGCCTGTGCGGACTGAAGATCACAGGCTTGTAAAAGGCAGAGGATTGCAGGAAAGTCTAGTTTGGGTGGGACCTCTGGCAGGAATCTGGTCCAAACTGGGCCGTAGACTGGGTTATCTGGGGCCATCTGGAGCTCAGTACTGAACATCTCCTGAGAGGGTTGTTTCTTCCCTGGGTGACCTGTTCCTGTGTTTAATCCTGGTCTGGTGGCAGGTGTCCCCGATCTAGTGGACGGTGTCCCTTCCCACGGCAGAGGGTTGGAATGGGGTGGTCTGTAAAGTCCCTTCCAACCCCAACCATTCCAGGATTCTATTATTAAGACTTCTCTTTTCCCTTGGATTGACTCGTGGCTGTTGCAGCTTGCCTTGCCCCTGTGCCCCTTGTAAGCAGAGCGGCTCCGTGTCCTCTCTGAGCACCTTCCAGAGGTTGGAAAGTCTGATTTTCTGAGTCTGATTTTCTCTGGGCTGAACAGACCCAATTCCTCCAGCCATTCCTTGGGCCAGGTTCTCTAGAAAAAGCTTCCGTGAGGGGATTGCTCCGTGGTTTTCTCAGGAACCAAAGTGGGGCTGCCTGGTCTGTACATTCCCAGCTCCTTTTTCTGTCTCTTTTGTGTCTAAGTGATAGAAATAGATATAAAATAACTTCTTTTTAAGTAGTACCAGTACCTGGGCAAGCTTTCCTGCTTACTGGATCGGTGTAAAGTGCTGCATTATGTCCTTTATATGCAAGTACCAATTATCCTTGTCCAGCATTGCTTTCAAAGAGAACTTCCAAATGGAATGGTTGGCTGCTGTTAAAGTAATCTGCCAGAAATCCAATTATCTAACCTTATTAGTCGCATCAACAAGGCTCTAGATTGGCTCCACTTCTCCGGCAGATGTAGAAAGCTCATGATTTGTGGGGGAGGATTTCGAGTTTTTTTGCAGGCTGTGGTGGTTTGTGTGACAAACAGGCAGCTCTCCCCACGGTGGTTTGGATTTCAGGAGGAACTGGGTCTGCCTGGGAAAACCAGTACTGGGCAAAGGGGTTTTTGTGCCCTGAGAAAAGCCACGTCCATTGCTTTGGTTTTACACAACTCTACTAAGGCTGGTGGAATGGAAAGCTGGAGTTGCCCATTTCTGTGCCCTCCTCTGAAGGTGCTTTGAAGCCTGTATAAGGCTGTAAAGGAGCCTGCACCTCCAAGTGCTGAAGCCAGGGTGGGACTGCAGCTCCCCAGCAGAAGAAGTGCCTCCTTCCCCACTCTGCTCCCTCCCTCTGCCTCTTCCAGGAGCAAACCCTCCGGATCAAAGGGAATATGAAAGAGAATTGCTTTGATTATTCCAGCCCTGGTCAGGTGAATGCGATGGATGCTGTGGTGGCAGCAGGAGGGGAAGCTCATCATGGAGCTGGAATCGTTCAGCTGGAATGTGGAGCATGGGAAGCTCCTGGTGCTGCTGCCTGTTCCAAGCAGCACTCCTGGTTCTTGGCATAACTTCTGCCTTACCTTTGCTGTGTCACTGCTGATGTCCTGCTCTGCTTGCTTGGACTTGAACCCATTCCCAGGGATGTGCCAGTGCAGGAGCTGGCACAAATCAGAGTGTGGAGGGAGCGGGATGAGGTGAGGGATGGATTCTGCCTATCCCGTGGCCCTGAACCATAATACCAGTTCTTTCAATTGGTCTGGTACTAGTTAATGAGCAGAAGTAGCTTATTGTGAGAGCCAAAAGGAAATATTAACAAAATAGCATGGAGAGGGACTTTGGACAAGGCCTTGCAGTGACAGGACAAGGGGGAATGTTTTGAAGGTAAAGAAGGGTGCATTTAGGTGGGTGATTGGGAAGGAATTCTTCCCTGGCACAGGGTGCCCAGAGTGGCTGTGGCTGTCCCATCCCTGGAAGTGTCCAAGGCCAGGTTAGACGGAGCTTGGAGCCACCTGGGCTGGTGGGAGGTGTCCCTGCCCATGCCAGGGGTGGCACTGGATGGGCTTTAAGGTCCCTTCCAACCCAAACCCTTCTGGGATTCTTTGGTAAGGTAAGGGATTGAGTCAGAAGTGCTTCTCCAGCCTGGCTTCCCCAACAACAAGCAGGAAGGAAGGACCTTGATCCCTCCAAATGAAATGTGAGGGGTGTACCCCCAGCCCTGCAGTACTGAGCAAGAGGAAATTAGAAGTCCCCTAAGTCTAATTTCTAGACTGAACCTCATTCCTGAGGAGAACCATCAGTGTGTTCCTGGTGTGTTCCCACCTGTGATTGAAGCCCACAGGCTCCAGGAGGTGTCCCTGCCTGGCTGGAGTAAGGAGTTGGGAAAATAAGGATCTGAGGAGAGAGCCCTAAAGGTGCAGCAGCACATCTGTCCTGTCTTCTGCAAGTTCTGGGAACGACACTTTGCATAAGAGAACCATAGCAGAAAAGTGATGTAGAAATGCATAAGCACTGAATACATAATGCAGAATTATATAGAAATGCATAATATGTGGATGCATAATGCATATGATTACTGAAGTAAACCCACAGGTGCAGCTGAAATACCTGTAGGTAGCATTCTGCTGTGAAGAGAATTGAGTGAGCAAAGACCAGAAGGAATAAAGAAGAAACTATTTTAGTCCGTTTTTAACATTTAACAATAAATCTGAGTGTCATCGACATGGTCATACCAGCAGTTTTATTTACACTGTGATTTCGTGCTGTTTATTGATGAATTTCAAATTGATTTAATTCTCCTTAGTGAGAATGTCCTGGTTTAGCTGACTCTCTTTTGATTTTAGAACCTGTAATTCCTTATTAAGCCTTTTTACCACTTCTGAGCCCTGTGTTAACCTCCCTTTCCCTCTGCTGTAGATTTGCAGCCAGAACACAAGTTAATGACTCTCCAGGTTTCTGGGATGCTGCACTTTCTCCTCTGTGATCCCACTGAACATGCAAATTCAGATAACTAATCCCCCACAAAGGATTTGTTTCAATAAGTAACGTTTTCAATTATCTACGGTTGAAATGTAAATGTATAAGTTTTTTCTTGTTTTCTGGCCTTTTGGAGAGTATCAGTATTCCTCCCTCGCCCCACCTGGAGGGAGAAAGGTGATGCAAAGACCTCCAAAATCATCTAATAATTTTAAATGGCTGACAGTTCTGTTTGGCAACTGGAATTCTGGGGGAAAAAAAAGGAAAGGGAATTGCCACCAAGTTTCCAAAACCTTTGAGCAAAGTTCTGCCTCTGCGTTAGGACTAATTTCTAGCGGTGTGTGATCTGTCACTTGAATTTTATGTGGCAAATTCATTATTACCCCACATCAGAACCAATTGATAGCAGCCTGGAGGATTGAAAGGCCTCCTTATCTCCAGCTGGATTAAATTGTCAGCCAGTGCTACAGATGCAGCCTGGCCACACTTGAGGTAAACCCAAGTCCAAGAGCGATTAGTTGAGTTGACACGAGATGACTTCCATTGATTTATGTGCTCCAGATGGGAGATTGGAACGGACAGATGAAGCCCTGGATTTGCTCCTTGCTCAAGTTCAAACTCACGTCCTGAAGGGGAGCTCAGATCTTAATCAACTGCAAGGAAAAGTGGATGATAATGTCCTGTAATCTTCCTACCATCACCCCTCAAGCTGTCACTGTCAGCAGAAGGATACGAAGGTGCCTCGTTGGTGGTGCCTCCAGAAAGAGCCTCCACAAATGGCACTGGTTTTAATGGAGACCCCCGAAATTTGGCGCTTCCTCATTTGGGAGTAAATTCCACCACAATAATTTCAGGCCTGTTTACGCATTGAATTTAATGCACTAAAAAAAAAAGAAAATGCATTTAAAAACAGGAGAGAAAAGGGAAAACGGAGCCTGTATCCACAGATGGCAGGTGCAGTGTCCCAGAGCCAGTAGCTTGTGCCACTCCAGGGTCACATTCCTACTCCCATCGTGGAAGAGGATAAACCTCCAAAGCTCCATAAACCTCAGCTTGTGTTGGTAAAGACCATAGAAGGATATTAAGCAGCGTTTATTTCTCTGGCTTGGGAAGAGCATAGAAGGAATTTTAGCTGATGTTAAATAACATTAATTCATTTGACTCGCAGGATCTGCATCACAGTGATTCCTTGAGAAGCATCAAGGATGACTGAAGAGCAAAGATATTGTCAATAATCCCTTACCCCCTGGAAATGCCACAAGTCCGGCTCTGTTCAACCCCAGAGGGCCATTAGGGAAATGGCCCAACAAAGAGTGGCTTCGCAGAGGCTTAAGTAAAACTGATACCAGGAAGATGCTGGAGACCCCATATGACAAATGTAATTGCTCTTCTCTGTCTGAATAATCTCTTGCTAAAAAATACATCACCTGAAGGGCTCACACTGGCAACAACTGTCATTTTTCACAGTGGTCTAGGAAGTCAATTTCTTTCTGGGCTCATTAGAGAACATGAGTTTTGTGACTTCTCTGTTTCATCATTGTGTTGCTTGAGTGTTTCGCTTGACACGTTCCTGTACTGTGGGAAGGTGGTTCAGCCTCTGGTGGTGCTGAGGCGGGGGTGGATTGCATTATTCTGCCTTTTCTCATTTTCCTGTCATTTTTAATAATGGATTCCTTGTGTTAACAACCTAATTTCACATCCCTGTTTGTTCCACTGAGGGAGTGGGAGAGGTTACCCTGCTCCAGTGAGATCCCATGGTCATCCATCCGTGGAGATGCTCATTTCTTGGCTAAGCAAGTCCCAGTTGGCCTCATCCAGTGTTGGCACTAACCCTGCATCACCTGGGAGGCTGCATGGAATGACCCTTGAGAGCTTTTGCCGTTGTTTCTGTGATTCCTGGATCATTTGAAATGTTTCAGTCTGAGCTTTGAGCTCACACATAATAGTAAAAGTTTTAAGATGGACAAGCTGTTTGGGTACCTGGTTGATTTTATCACTGTGTACGTGATACAGTCTGTGCTTTGGGTTTGCTGACAGCTCACACTTCAAGTATCCCGTGCGTGTTTCCATCCTGTATCCTGAATTTCCCCCAGGCAGTGGGAGAGCAGGACATTTTTCACCACGAAGGGTTTGCAGTCACTGAGCTCGGAGCAGAGATTCTTTCTCTCTCTGGTGTAACCCAGTTCTGCTGGGCTGCTGGTGGTGTGTAAAATAGATGTCCTGGTTCAAATGCAGAGGTCAGGAACTCTGGGGTGGCACATGAAAGTAGGAAGCGGCCTCAAGCTGTGCCAGGGGAGGTTTAGGCTGGATAGTAAGGAAAATTTCTTCATGGAAAGGGTTGTCAAGCATTGGAAAGAGTGCCCAGGGCAGGGGGGCATCCCCATCCCTGCAGGGATTTCAAAGCCCTGTGGGTGTGGCACTTGGGGACACGGGTCAGTGGTGGCCTTGGCAGTGCTGGGGGATGGTTGGACTGGATGGTCTGAGAGGGCTTTTCCAACCTAATGACTCTGTGATGCCATGAATATTGCTGCAGGTCATGCTGGGAAGAACATGGAGACTTGGAAAGGGAGACCAAAACAGTGTCCTGGCCCTGACTGTATTTTCGCATTACTGCTCTTGGGCCTGTTCAGGTCATCAGAGATTGACTTTTCCTAACAAAGAGGAGTATTTTGTCATTGTCACAATTGAACCATCGAATCCTTCATGCCAACATATATTTTTGCCTAAAAAGGATTTTTCTTAGCAAAGCGGGAGCTTCTCTACAGCCCTTGGCCATGTTCTGTTGGCAGGTTCACAGCAGCAAAGGACCTGCAGGAGGGCAGTGTGGTGGCCGAGATGCTTCTCCTCACCCTTATTGCTGCAGGTGCAAGGTTCCCTCTTGCTGTGCCCAGGTCTGCCTTGCAGGAGGCTGGGATTGTGGCAGAACCAAGGGCAAGGCTGTCTGGTATTGGTGGAGGCATTACCCCAACCTCAGCTGAGGTGGGACTGTGGGGGCAGAATGAGATGGGTGGTGGACGTAGCTACTGTGGCTCAGAGTGGTGCAAATTAGGCGGTGAAAGGCACTCTCTTGGAGTTTCATCATGCGTGAGTCTGTTGACAAGGGTCATCTCTAACTCCTTGCTGAAAGCAGTGCACCTGAAGAATTTCCCAGTGTGGACTGAAAGAGTCCAGTTTCTCTTCCCAAGTAAGAGCGGAGGGGCAGGCTCTGATCTCTGCTCTGTGGGACCAGGGACAGCACCCAGGGAAGGGCTGGAGCTGTGTCAGGGCAGGGTCAGGTGGGATCTCAGGGAAAGGTTCTTCCCCCAGAGGGTGGTGGGCACTGACCAGGCTCCCCAGGGCAGTGGGCACGGCCCCGAGGCTGCCAGAGCTCCAGGAGGGTTTGGATGATGCTCTGGGGCACAGGGTGGGATTGTTGGGGTGTCTGTGCAGGGCCAGGAGTTGATGATCCTGCTGGTTCCCTTCCAACTGGGAATATTCTCTGTGATCCAGACGGTCCATTCTTTTCCCATTGGTACTTTATGTGCTGTTAATATTAACTGCAGATGCAAAGTGCATCTCTTGACATTTCCAAAATGTTAGGACGCTTTGTTCTTGTGCAGGTGGCCCTTTGCTTCTCCTCAGAGCCGTTAAGGAGCTGCTTGAGCAAGTGACAGTGGAAAAACTTGGTGACAAGTGTTGTGTCCATAAACTCCCACTCTGATAATGGGCTCCTGTTCCCTGCCAGGGCTCCCAGCTCACCCAGGCTCTGCTACTGAGCTCCCTGGACAATAAGATGTGTCACTGATCCTGTGGGTGTCTGTGCTTAATTAGTGAAGAATTAGGAATGAGATGCCTAAACTGATTCATTACAGAGCTGCAGGCCTGGAGTGAACCTCCCCCCACTAACAGTTCACATCCATTCCTAACCTGGGCCCTTGGGGAATGGAGCAGCAACAGCTAAAAACCTCTGTAATCATTGAAAATCCAGGGAATTACCCGGTTTGCATTTGAAATATATTCTATTGCCCACTTAGGTTTGCACTGTTGCATTATTGCCTAAACAGAATGACTCTGGAGTTGTGTGGAACAACTTCCTTCCCCTCTGCAGTGACTTATTAACAGGTTCTCGAGTTGTGCCCCGCTGTGAGTCGGTGTCTGGGTGCTAAAAGGGGTCTCAGTGATGATGGGAAGTGCGTCCAGCTGGGTTATGTCCCCTCTCACAGTTTGCATCATTTTTGTATTTACCGTTTAGTTTTGTTGCCCTGTCGCAGAGAACACTCTGTGTCTTCTTTTTCCCTGCCTTCGTTCTTGTCATTAATCTCCTCATTTAGTTTTTCACAATGCAAGTATTTACCCTTCATTTACCGACGTGCCCAAGGATTTCTTCAGCCGATAGCCCTTGTAGGGCAGGAGGTGATGGTGGGTGCTCTAAAAGCAGAGCCTGCAGACTCCTAAAGTCAGCCAGGCTTTCAGGCAGTGGCTGAACATCTCCCCGAGGTGCCCAAGCCATCCGTGGGGCACCGAGGCACCGGCAGTAAAGGGACGTATTTGCCATCTGATTATTTCCACTTGCTTTGTTTAATTACAGTTCGAAAATGAGATCATCACCAAACTGGATCACGAAGTGGAAGGAGGCCGAGGGGATGAGCAGTACAAAGTGTTATTTGACAAAATGTAAGTGTTGAGATTTATGTCACAGCGAAGTCAGGAGAGAGAGTAATTAGACCACAATGAACTTTGCGGCGCAGAAATAATTAAAATCTGTTAACGATGCGCAATATTTAAAACTGCACCTGAGTCAAGGCTTTTCCTGCGTGGGATTAACAAGGCGCCTGTAATTGGTTTTTCAGTCTCTTGGAGCACTGCAGGAAGCACAAGTACCTTGCCAAGAGCGGGGAGACCTTCGTGAAGCTCGTTGTGCGTTTGATGGAGAGGCTCTTGGACTACAGGACCATCATGCACGACGAGAGCAAGGAGAACCGCATGAGCTGCACCGTCAACGTGCTGGTGAGCAGGGCTGGCACCCCTGGAGAGGCCACTGTCACCCTCCCTGGCACGCACGGGCTCTCCTGGGATCCTCATGGAAATTTGGGGGGCTTCGGGGGCTTTCTTTGCTGTTTTGGTAAAGGCGAATCGATGGAAATGTGCGTTATTCCTTAACTGATCCTGGGAGAAGATTTAAGGAGGGATGTTGTAAGGAGGGCTGTTTGTTGCTGTTTCACATGGATTTCTGAACAACTTTCTGCTTGACTCACGGAGTGTTGGAGTTCCGTGCGGTTCACTCCCACAATTTCCACGCCCTTGTAATCCCATTTGTGTTCCGCTTTGTGCTCAGCCCCCGCATTGGAGTTTTTTGAAGGAATTTGGGTTACTATTTCATTCGCGGCAGGAAAAATGCAGATTGTTTTCCTGACTGGGAGGAAATTTCCTTCTTGTAGTTCCAGAAATTCTGGAGTGTGCTCCATACACAAACCTTTGTCCCTCTGGGCTCGAGTTGGAAGCAGTGGAAGTTGTCCCCCTTACACACTAGAGTCTGAGATTTGACAAGCCTAAAATCAACACATATGCAACTTTTAGAGACCCCAAAATTATATATATTTTTCTAATAGGCCTCAGTATTAAGTGTTTGCCACTGAGATTCCCAGCTTTCATCCCTCTTTTCCTTTGCTGTAGTGTGTGGGGCACAGCCAGTGTTTATGGCTTATGGGACGTGCCTGGTGGATTTTGTTCAGGAAAGAGCTGAGTAAAGTTTGTAGCTTTAGTTTTGCAGCCACCCAGGGCTTTATGTCACCCACCAGCCCATCCCAGCAGTGCCCACTGGGGCAGGGGAGGGGGCCGAGGCATCAGACCACAGACTGGGCCTTTGGTTTTGGTTTAGTTTCCCTCCCTGTGCACATCAAAAAGCATCAGATTGTTCAGGAAAGGGGAGAGGAGGAGGGACCTGGGGACTTGTCGCCGGCTGTTTGGTTGCCCGCAGAAAGGTCATCGCGTCCTCCCGAGCGGAATTGTGTTGGAAAACCCTGCCAGCTCTCACAAGCACGATGGGAAAGAGCAAATCACACGCACCACACGCTCCAAACCGGTGTCCGAAACTGGGAAAAGTTCCTTGGGAAGGTGGATTGGTTGCTCCTTCCTTTCATCATAATACTCCGAGTCTCCTCCCAGGAATTCTCGCCGTCCCGAGGGGCTCTTGGCTCACTTGGGGGTTGAGTTTATTTTCTCCAGGTGTTCCCAACAGCATCTCCTGGTGCTGACTTTTGGCATCTGGGTTTTTCAGGGTCTCCAGATGATAAATGTTGGGGGTGATTTGCCAGGTTCAGTCACTGTGAGACACCCTGCCCAAGCCTCCCACCGGAGTCCATGGGAAACGCCGGGAAGCGTCGCCAGAGTTTTCCTTTGTTTTCAGTAGCCATGATTTAAAACTTTAACTTGATTTCCAACTCCCATTTGCCCTCCAGGGCCAGCTCAGCCCTTTCATCATTCTCCAGGCTTCTGGAGTGAAATTCATGCCTTTGCAAAAATCCAACCGTGGGCTGGCACTCGGCACGATTCCCACCTGAGGTCTCCAAGAGTTCTTAATTGGGGATTTAATGATGCGGAGGCTTTCCCAGGATTAAGCTGGTCTGTACTGACTGTGGTTTGAGTCGGAGGGTTTGATCTGCATTTAAACCAAGGCTGATGGGGAAGGGGCTGGAGTAGCAGGAGGGGCTGAGGGAGCTGGGATGGCTCAGCCTGGAGAAAAGGAGGCTCAGGGGGGACCTTGTGGCTCTGCAAGTCCCTGCCAGGAGGGGGGAGCCGGGGGGGTCGGGCTCTGCTCCCAGGGAACAGGGACAGGAGCAGAGGGCAGGTTGGATATTGGGAAATTCCTTCCTGGAAAGGGCTGTCCATCCCTGGCACAGCTGCCCAGGGCAGGGGGGGATCCCCATCCCTGGAGGGATTTCAAAGCCCTGTGGATGTGGCACTTGGGGACAGGAGTCAGTGTGGCCCTGGCAGTTTGTCTTTTGAGTTGAACTGGAAACCAGTGAGCATTTGTATCAACTGAAAGGGTCTGTCCCTGGAATAACCCATCATTTCCTCTGTGAAATGTGGATTTTGTCCGATATTCCAGTTCTCTTGGAAGGGGAACAGTTTTATGTTGGGTTTATCCATGTCTGAGTTGTGGGCTTGTGCATCTATCAGGGGTTCCTCAACTGCTTTAATTTAGCATCAAAATATATTTTAATTCAAGGAGGGAGAAATTTCTTTGTATTTTGTTTTCCTCGATATATTTTAACTTTTGGAGGCGAACTTGAAATGAGATTCAGAAATACCTTTAATATCTCACCCAGTTTATCATATTTTGCATTTCCAATATTTGTACTGTTAACTAGTTTATCTCAAGGCCAGAGGCAATCGGAGGAGAGCAATGCTAATGTGTGGCATATGAAACCAGGGAAATAACACTAATCTAACTTTTTATTTCCAAGGAACCTATTAGAATTCCAGAGCAGGTGATGTATTGCCCAACGAATGTTCGGAGTTTTAAATCATCTGTTGCTTAAAAATGATGGGTTTTTGTGTATTAGGAAATTCTCAAGTGCAAATGGTCAATGATGTGTGACTTGCAAGCGCCAGCAGCAGATTTCTAGCGGAGCTGTTCTTGCAAATTCTTAACCTTTGCAATGAGACATGAGCCCTAATACGCTGCAACATGGAACATCACAGCATTGGGCTTGTGAGTTAAATAAGTTGTGTTCGAGCACTGCAGGCAAATCTCCCTTTGCAGCTTTGAGGCTGATGTTACGCAATTATGAATGTTTAATTTCCAGCGTGTTCTGTGTACGTTCCAAACTGAGGAATCAAAGACTTTGTAATGAAATGCTGTTGGCTTTTTTTGTTTGTTTTTTTTTTTCAGAATTTCTACAAGGAGATCGAGAGAGAAGAAATGTACATAAGGTTTGTAAACATGACTGGTGACAAAGTGCCTGGTGTGCTCCGGTGTAATTGGGGAAATTGAGTTCCTATTGAGGAGTCACCTGGGGGCTGGAGGAGAAGAAGTAATGAAAAATCATACCTTGGCTGAACCTTAAGTGATTCCAAAGCTTATCTTCCCTGAGAACACTGAGTGCTGCACTTGGAGTCATGAGATTAGCTCTGTCCCCTTTCTCCAACTCCTTCCCTTTTATTACAATGAACACTGAAATACTTAGGAGTGAATATTTTCCTTTCCATGGAGGAAATAAATAAGTCAAAAGAAAGCTGAGCAAAGAAATAATGTTGCCTCCCGGAGAGGTGCAAAATACGTGGCTTGGGGTAAAATCCACTGTTAAATATCATGACTTATTTTCAATCCTAAAGCTTTCAGGAAACTTTCAAAATCTCTTTTCACACGAAGTAAACATGGAAATGTGTCCTTGTGTTTTCTGTGGACCTCAGGGTTCCTTGTCCTCCACTTGTGCTTTGGCTTCACATTGGCTACACCGTTGTGCTAAAATGCTGCAGCTTGTGTTTGTAATGCTGCCTTGGGGATCTAAATGTTATTAGTGAATTCATTCTCAGCTGCTGGTTACCTTTTGGGAAGAACTTTCACTTGTGAACTCACCTTCTGGTGCTTAAATGGTTTCACTTGGTGTTCTAGTAGGTTGCAAAAGGAGAAGGAAACAGCAGGATTGGTAACTGTGGGCAAACACGGCACCTTCTGAGTTGTAGCTCTGCCCTATTCAGCATCTCAGTATTGTCTCTCAGTGTCAAATCCACCCCAAATATCAACCTTGAGAGTATTTTCACTGGCTTTTTCAAAATCCAGTTTTAATAGTTGTGGAGGGTTTTTTTAATTGTCACTGGGAAACTCAACAAATGGAGAGAGTTCCCTGCCAGAGGTGGGATGATATTGAAGTTAAAGACCTTTGCTCTGTCTCCACAGCTGAGCTCTTAAGAGTGCTCTGCCTTGCACAAAATCTGTATTGGACTCACTGCTCATTACAAGTCATTAATATGGTGGGGTTTGGCCAAAGGTTGGGCTTGATGATCTTGGAGGTCTTTTCCAGCCTTAATGATTCCAGGACTCTCTAATTCTATGAATACACATTGAAAAGAACCCAAGGGAGATGCAAATGGGCCTAAAGGTTGTCTGCCCACAGAAATAGGAACTTGAAATATTCCCACAGATATTTAGTCGGACTTGAGCTGTTGTAATCTCCAAAGTAAATTATTTAGCAGCATCTTAAACCCAATCTTTTGGATTTTATTCCTTGCAGGTATCTGTACAAGCTGTGTGACCTGCACAAGGAGTGTGATAACTACACAGAAGCCGCCTACACGTTGCTGCTGCACGCCAAGCTTCTGAAGGTAAAGCCCAAAACACGCCCCAGGTTTGGCAGGTCATGTCAGCAGTAACCCAGAGTGGTGTTTGTCACCCAGAGCATCTGCTCTTGGAGCTGATGGACAACTGGGAGCTCAGGGCAGGGGATGAGTGACATGCGTGTAATTCATGCACGAAGGGAGGCAGCCCTCTGGCATCGATGTGTGGCAGGGGTAGGTCTTGGTCTGAACTGCGGTCAAATCAGCACCACAAATTATAAATTACAAAGCTGTAATCCTTGAAACGTCAAGATTTTGTAATGTGTGGAAGTCTCTAAGCACATATTTTAGTAAATCAGCTCTCCACAGAATCTTGTGCAAAGGCAATACGAGGCAGTACTAGAGGCTGTTCTCAAGTGCTCTTGGGTGTCTGTAAGAGATCCAGTTTTGATTTTGAACAATTTGGGGCAGATTCAAGTGGCCTTCTTTCCAAGTTCATGCCTTTAAAAGGTACATATAATTTTAATGCAGTGTTGCACGGTTTCTAGCACATTTAAAGAGGCACAGCAATATTGGTGTTCTTCAAGGAGTGCTTTGGTGGAACCTGCAATATGTATAAATAACATGGTATCTGTAGAAAGTACATGAAATAAAGCGTTTGAGTTGTTAACACTGTCCAGTGTCAAGCAGAGACTTCGTGAAACTCTAGTTCATAAGCATTGATCCTCCTGCAAACATCTTGGATGGTTGATGTTGTTTCTCAGGTTGTTCTTGTGCTTGTGTCACACGTGTGGGAGCAGGTCCCACCCGTGTTCCCCTTGTTGCCACGTAGAAAGGTGCTGCTCCTGGGTCATGAAACCACGTGTTTAACACAGCCCACTCATCGCTGAATTACCAGCAAGGGGGTTTATGTCTTCATTTAAAACAGCAGTTAATGGGAAAAGCAAAAACATAAATGTGAGAAGAATTAGCGTTTTTGGAAGTGTTTTTGTAGTCCCCTTCATGCTCCTCACGTTTCATCACCCCACAGGAGGGTCCTGGATCTCTTTCCACTCCCCTCAGGGACTTTAGCAGCCACAGTCACATGGGACAGGGAGTCAGAGACAGAATAACAGAGGGGTTGGACGGGGCTTGGAGCAACCTGGGCTGGTGGGAGGTGTCCCTGCCTGTGGCAGGGGTGGCACTGGATGGGCTTTGAGGTTCTTCCAACCCAAACCCCTCTGGTTCTGTACTATGGCAACCTACTGAACTGTTACAGCAGAACCAATGCTGCCCCACCTGACAAGGAAAATTTAGCTCATTTTAAGCAGCCAGTTGTTCTTGGCAGTGCTGGATTTAATTTCAGCAATCCCAAGTGAAATGCAGGTGTAAAACATCTATTTTGAAAAGTTGCAAAGTGGAAGGTGTTAAATGAAATACTTGTAATGGATGCACTGAGAATATTCCTATGAGGAAACTGCATCCAAGCCAGAATAAGACTAAATATGATGCAGAGACACTTTGAAATGTGTTTACTGTATTTTAAAATAATTAGAGGTCTTTACACAAGAAAATATGAGTAAGATTCATCTGGAGTGCAGAAACGCTGTACCAATAGATTTATTCATTATTAAACCAGAGGGGATTGCTGGACACGACCTGCAGGGCCAGAGAATCACAGGGCAGCTTGGGTTGGAAGGGACCTTAAAGCCCATCCATTGCCACCCCCTGTCATGGGCAGGGACACCTTCCACCAGCTCAGGTTACTCCAAGCCCCGTCCAACCTGGCCTTGGACACTCCCAGAGATCCAGGGGCAGCCACAGCTTCTCTGGGCACCCTGTGCCAGGGCCTGCCCACCCTCCCAGGGAGTCCTTTGGTGGTGGAATTCTCAGCTGGCAGGAGGTGGGGATGTGAGGAATGGCTGTGACACCTCCCTCAGGGGCTGGGGCAGGAGCTGGAGTGAGGAATTCGCTGGGTCCAGGGCTGGAACGGTCTCTCTTGTTGCCCTGAGGGCCATGGAGCAGGACTGACAAACTGCAGTGCTTGCTCATCACACTTCCCATGGATGAGCCTTTCAGACAGGAGAAAGGATTCATTGCCTTCCACAGGGGCTGTGTTTTCTGGGAAAATGATGGAATAAACCCCACCAGAAAATGTCACTCCAACTTTCAGCTGTTATGGCTTGACTTGCTAGTCAATATGCTTTATGTGACCTTCTGCTGGAGTTTACCCTGTGTTGGCTTCTCTTAGATAACATCTTCAAAGAGCAGACAAACATCTTAATTTAGCCCTTTGGATTCGTTGGGGAGGAATACCCGTTTTTCTTCTCACAATGCACATTGATAGAGCATGGCAAATGCAGGGGTAGGATTTATCACAGGCTTTCATCACTGAGTGAATGTTTGTTTGTCAGTATAATGACATTATAGCCTGGAATTCCTTTAAAGAAAAATGCATCGATCTCTTTGTCTAAAATCTTGTTGCTGGCGGTGGCAGGAGGAGGTTCCTGTCCCTACCAGTGGTTAGCAGTGGCTGGAAGGTTCAGCAGCAGTGCTGGGTGGAACTAAGCAATGGAGTTTTTCTGCCGAGCCTTGGGGACAGGATTTCCAGTGCCACTCATCACTGGCAGATATTCCATCACGCTGATTTTAATGGGATCACCCTTAGGTTGAGACTGAGAGCGTGTGAGAATTTCGCCTTTAAATTCGCAGGGAGGCTGTGCCTGTGGAGAGGGAGATGCCGTGGTGTCCTCCAAATTACTGCAAGCTGATGAAGCACACTCAGAAAAAGAGACATTGGTTGTATTTTTAACCCATTTTGCCAAAATTGAGATGTTCCAAACTAACAGAAGATAGCTGCTTTTTGCACACTGGAAAAAAAAAAAGCCATTTTATTGCAGGCTCCATGAGGTTTGTGTTGCTCAGAGACACAGGTTTGCTTTACAAAGGGGTCAAAGTTGTCTGCTTGGCCCAAACGCAAACATTTTGGCCAAATTAAGAAGTAATTGGGTGAAATTTAGTAAGAGAAAGAGATAGGAGGCAAAACTGGATGGTGTGACAGTAATTCTGGAAATCAGTCTGGGAGTTTTAGGTCAGATATTGGGAATAAATCCTTCCCTGGGAGGGTGGGCAGGCCCTGGCACAGGTTGGGCAGAGAAGCTGTGGCTGCCCCTGGATCCCTGGAAGTGTCCAAGGTCAGGCTGGACGGGGCTTGGAGCAACCTGGGCTGGTGGAAGGTGTCCCTGCCCATGGCAGGGGTCGCACTGGGTGGGCTTTGAGGTCCTTTTCAACCCAAACCATTGCATGACTAGATCCATTAGGATTCCAGTAGGATCAATTAGGCATTTGCTGGAATAGCAAGAACTACTAATTGCAGACAGGCTGGCTGGAGTTAGCTGTGCTTTTCAGGCCTCCAGACATCCTCTGTGAGTTGTGGCCACCTCATTTCCATGGCCACTCTCCTTTCCTTTTGTGTTGATGTGTCTTGGCTTCAAGGCTGGTCCTCAGCAGGTTGTGCCCATCAGCAGGGCAAGGTCAGTCTCGTCAGCCTCACCCACCTCCAGAAGCTTCTTTCCAGCTGATAGTTGTAATTAGCCTCCAATTACAGCATCCACATAAATGGTCCTTGTGCCCAAGGAATCAGAGTGCATGGGGCCCCTGTGTTAGTGCATTAGCTGTGCTAAAGCTTCCCTAAATAAAGGGTGTTTCTTTTATTTAGCCTTTATTTTACTGATGTGTCTCAAACCTTTTGATTTGCTTCCTCTTTTCCTGTTTTTTGGTCTGATTTAGTGGTCAGAAGAAGCGTGTGCAGCACATCTTACCCAGCGGGATGGATACCAAGCTGCTACTCAAGGACAGCTGAAAGATCAACTCTATCAAGAAATTATCCATTACTTTGACAAGGGCAAGGTAAAAAGGGCAAATATCTTTCATTGCTTTTCTCTCTAACTTAGAAATTAAATGGTAAGCATAGTTTGCATCCAGTGACCTTCAGGAAGCCCTTACAGGTTATGATGCTAAAAAAGAAGTCAAAAGAAATCAATGGCAAAGTTATAACTGCTGTGTGAAGGGTAAATCTGTGTGCGTTGGTGCCATGGAGTATTGGAATTTGGGGGACTTTTGTGACAGGAGCTGATGGCAATCCTTCAGCTCCCCTTGTTTTCCCTCGTGCACACAGAATAATTCCCTCAGGGAATGGATGTCCAGGGTTCAATATCATATTTCATTAACGCCAGAGGAATTTGCATTTGGCATTGCCTGGTGGGAAGGGCAGAGCTCTGGTGTTGAAGGGCAAGGGGGTTGGTGTGGCAGACAGGGCTGTGGCACTGTGTGGATATTTGATGCCCAAAATGTTCAGGTGTAGAAGGAAGAATCTCTTTGTCAGAACATTTCAGAAACATAAACTTGGCTTTTAGAAGTGAACTCTGCTGTATAAATGTAGTGCGAAGTGGCATTCTCTTGTAGGACTGCAGTATGATTCACCTAGTGTTTTCCAGGGAAGTTTTCAGCAAAATCAAATTAGTATTTCCTTAAAATCATCAAATGATTTGGATAGAAACCATAATTTCCGTCATTCAGAGAGAAACTGTGCTTAAAAATTGAATTTTATAACACAATGTTTAGAAGTTAACAAGTGATGTGCTAACAATTGTAATTCTGGACTGGGGTAAGAACTATGAAAATAGTAATTGTAGACTGTGATAAAAATTGTAAAAAATAGTAATTCTGGGGGGCTGCATGAGTGGCTGCGTGGGGCTGGTGAAGGTGTCTTGGTGCTTGGACGGAACTGGCTTCTGCTGCCCTAAAAGCTTTAGTAACCCTTTAGCAGTGGATAAGGAGAATCTTGTTAGAATGAGGGTCATAACTGGTTTAAAAGTCTGTTTCGATATCACGTTCCTCCGGGGAAAGGAAAAGCCCGAAGCCTCATGTTTTTATTTTGTTGGTTTATGTCTTTATGGCTTCCCATTAGTCCTTTATGGGGCTGTATCCAGGCACTGGGAATGGCTCTTCTGAGCACCAGGCCAGTGGATTTCAGCTGGAAAGGGAAAGCTCTGCAGCTTCCTTTACATCCTGTGGAAACCAGCCTGTCTCCAAGCTGTGCCTGCTGGGTTTGGGATGGCACTGATGGTGTGTTTGTACCCAGAGCAGGCAAAATACCTGCTGCGTGCTGGGCCACCTCCCCAGAGCCCCAGAGAGCATTTAGAACAAGGAATCATCTGAATTCTGTCCCGTTTGGCTGCTGGAAACAAGGGAAGGCCCTGCCAGCTTTCCAAAGGAATAGCACTGCAAGTGCTGCGTTTCCCCTTTTTTCCTCATTGTTGGATTAAGCAACTGAATCTTCATTATTGTCAACATTGTTGGTGAATTATTGCTCAGGGGCTTGGAGCAGCCTGGGCTAGTGGATGGTGGGGTTGGAATGGGGTGGTGTTTGAGGTCCTTTCCATTTTGGGATTCTGTGATTATTCCTGATCTTTGCATAGCTCAAGTCTCCCCCTGCATGATTTTTGGGGGTGTGAGGAGATGATTTGTTCCCAAAGTGCTCTTTCCTAGTTACAGATAGCTGTCCTCTCATTTTCTGGTCACTCAAGTGGGTGATAATTTTTCATATTATTCAATAGAAAGGGAAATAAAAAAAAAATCAATACACACTGTGAATATTCACCTTAGATGAATTTTCAAATGTCAGGAAACTGCAAATGGTGGTTTCCAGTGTAGAGTGAAGGTAATCCTCTCATTTGGGATGTTCTGATATTAAATTAAGTCGACTCCTTACATTACCTGTGCAGTTTTTAAGTGTAGTCCAGCAGCTGCTTTAACTGTGATCAATAACCCATCTGAATTGGGATTTGCGGTGCTTTTTTGGAAGCTTTTACCCATGCACAAACCAATTTGGGGGGTTTTTGTACCATACTCCCCCAGCTGCGTCCCTGCCTGGCAATTCACTCCAGGCTGATCCCACCAGTCTGATTTCTCTTCCCAGAAAGTTAACAAGAGGCACCCAGAGAAGGTCACCTCACCCTGGGCAGCTGTAGAGCTGCTTCCAGGCTTTTACAGAAGCTCAGGAGTTCTGGTTTGAAGTTGTGGGACTGTGTCTTCTCCACCCCAGCGTGCCTGATGGGAAGCTGTGGATGTGGGAGGGGAAGGAGATGTGGTGGCGAGAAACATTATCTAGAAGAAATAGAGGAGAGGGATTTCCTAAAAGGGAACCCTTGGTTATAAAACATTGGATTTCTTTTTGTTTAAAGGTTTGGGTAGTTGAGCCTCTCAAAAATCACTATCTCTTTCTCTGAGCAGAGTAATTTCCCAGGGGGAGCACGCAGGGCACTCATCAAGTGAAGGCAAACCATGAGGCTTATTCCCTAAATATTGGGATTGTTGGTGAGGGAAATTTAGAGGCAGGTACAATTCTCCATGCACAGAGTGGAGCAGAGTGAGCCTCTCTCTTCTGGAGCACAAACGCTTGAGAAAGTCACAATTTAATGATAGGGAGTATGGGCTTGCACTGAAAGTAGGAGGGTGGCATCTCATTTGGGCTGAGAACAAAGAATTAACCCTCACCATGAGTATCCCTGTAATTTGTAGTTCAAGATCCAGTTAAGAGTCTTCATTTTTATTTCTATATTTAATCTGTTACTCCTAACAAGCTCGCTTTTTTGCCTATATTTGCCTTTTGGTCCTGTAAGGCTGAAATACACCTTTCACCTTTAGGGAAGGAGCATTTTCAGATACAGCTTATGCTGTTCTTCTACTTTGTGGGTTTGGTTGCTCATTAGTAATGCTCTCCGTTCCTTTTCCAAGCTCCTTGTTCCCAAAAGGTTGTTTCCCTGGTCTAGGTATCGTTTTCTCTCCTTCAGTGCGTTGCACTCTCCAGTCTCATTCCATCTCGCTTGGCTTTTGCCCTTAAAAGCCTTATCCTCACGCTTATCCCAGCAGTCAGACCCACCCTTTGAACTGCTCTCAAGTGGTTGCTCTCCCTGTGTTTTCCTGAAGCTTAGTGATTTGCAGCAAAGCAAATTTCCAGGAATTTCCAAATTGCCTGGAAATTGGTAAGTTGGGATCTCTCAGGGGCGAGAAGGAAAAGCAGTGACGGCAGTAAAGGGATGAGGGAAGGGCGGAAATGTCGCCCGTGTGGAGCGGTTTTAGTCAATGCTAATGAGCTCCTGAAGGCAAGGAATACTCAGTGGCAGTGGCAAAGATAAGGTGCTACTTTCACCAGGCTTCTGTGGTCTCTGGAGCCATAAAGGAAGCGGCAGCATTGTTATTCCTGCACGGGGAGACGTGGGACCAGCGCCGTGTCTCGGGTTTGCCGGTGGATGCCGCAGTCTATAAATCAGGACACGTTTGCCTCTGCTCCTTCATAAATTGAAAGTGTTGGTCCCGAGGAGACAAAAGTAAATAAAGGCACACTGCTCGTTTCTTTCTGCTCCTCCTTCCTCCTCCCCTCCAGAAAAACCAAAACCAGCTTTTCCTGTTTCACCGCAGCCAGAAGACACAAAAAATTTGAAGTCACACAGTAAATACCAGGCTTTGGCTTAAAATGCCTTTTTTTAAATTTATTTTTCTGGCTCATGGCATGGCATCAGATGGCTTTTTCTTCCATCAAACAAGAGAGTGGTGAAGTTCACCTGTCTGCCAAAAATGAGCACGTGGCTCCAGGCCAGCTCATACCCCACGTCAGCGCAAGCCTGTCCGGAGGGCTGGGAAGGACAGGCTGCCTCTGGAGAGCAGGGACACGGTGTCTGAGCGTGTTCCAAGGGAATACAGCACTCTCTTTAAAGGCTTTCCAGCCTGGCTCTGTCTTGGATGCAAGGCTAACACTATGTTTTAGCATTTGGTTTCAAATCTGAAGCGTGCATGTTGGTTAATTAACACTGTCTGAAATTTATTCAGCTTGGAATGTCCCCCTCATGTCGGAATATTGTTCTCATCCCAGACTATTTCGTTGCTACTGACTGTTTGCTCAGCAGGAGCTCCGAAGTGCCCTGAGATCCTCCTTGGCTGCTGTTAACCTCCAAAACTAAATTGGATGCTGTAGTTCTTCCTGGGCAACAAGCAATCCAGCTTGAAAAATAAATTAAATCACCAGCTTTTCCCAAAAAAAAAATAAAATAAAAATCTCCTTCTGCATCTTCAAAACCTTTCCCATAACAATTTGCAGCTCGTGTCTACACAACTAAATTTAAGCTACACACATTTTTCTTGTGCCTTCAGTATAAAAGAAGCATTTTCCTTCCTCTCTCAGCAGCCTCCCTCCCTGGTCCCCTCTCCAGATAAATTGTTGCTCACATTAATGAGTTGTACACTGTACAAATCCTGTGTAGTAGCTCCCCGTACGACTCATTTCTCCACAAGCCCTGCCATGTCCTGGGCAAACCTGGGAAAGCTTCCAAGGCAGGAAAGCTGCGAGGCAGCACAGTGGGAGTTATTGACCTTCAAGAATATAGATTTCATTTCTCAGGGTCCTGTGCTGTCCTCACCTGAATAAATTGGCTCTGGAGTAAACAGCTGCATTAGCCGAGGGTTGTGCCGGGGGTTTGAGACACATGGGTCCTGTTTCTCTTAGGATGGTGGGAAAAGCTGGGTTTGGGGTTTGGTGGCGCTGGAGGTATCGTGGTCAAGCTGCACAAACAGCCAAGGGAAGAGCCAGGTAATTCAGGAGGCACCAGGGAAGGCTCAGGCTGGATATTCAGGAGACTCTCTTTGTGGCAAGGTTGTCCAGCCCTGGGATTTGGTGGAGTCCCCATCCCTGGAGCGATTTCACAGCCCTGTGGATGTGGCACTTTGGGATGGGGTCAGTGGTGGCTTTGGCAGGGCTGGGGGATGGACTGAATGGTCTGAGAGGGCTTCTCTGTGAAGATTTGGACTCGTGGACCTCTGGAGTTCAGGGCACCTGACATCGTAGAAATTGAGTTTCATAATCCAACTTCTCAAACCTTCAAGGGGTTGAATCTGACAATTGGGGTTCCAAACAGAGATGCTGGAGCAGAGTGGGGTTTTCAAGAGGAGGTGCTTTCCTCAAAGCCAAGTTCCTTGGCTGGAGAGGGGCAGGATAGAAAGTGGCAAAACTGAAGGAAACCTTTCCCATGGTGGGGCATTTTTAGCTTGTATTTTCAGTGTGAAAAAAACCAGACCAGTTTCATGTACACATTTTATATATGTATGTATTTTATATTTTAGGATAAAAAAAGATTAGTTTTTAGCTATATCTCAAATGTTCCATTAAAAATAACATGAACAATGACAAAATAGGAGCAGTATAAGTTGTAAACTAACTTCTAAGAGATTTGAAAAGCAGTGACAGTAACTTGGGCCAGAAACAAACGGTCATAATACCTGTTTCTTTCCTGCACATCTCCACTGAGACACGGGGGCCTGGATACTGGGGAGAGTGCTAGGATTGAGTGATTACTGCACGGATGATGTAGATGAACTAAACCTAGGTCATATTTAATCCGAGGATTCATTTTTTAGGCTCTGGAGCATTCACAAAACTCATTATTAAAACTATTTTTGTAAGAGGAAAGAGAGTAGAAGTGATTTGGTTTTGGAGAGGCACTGGTTAAACGTGGAACACACGAGACGAGGGCAATGATGGTAACACCGATGCCTTTGAAATGAAAACATGCCGAAGTTATGGATGGCTGAATTCAAAACAAATTGGCAGTCGAACTGGGGAGAGGTTAAGTGATTTGGAAAGGTTTCACTTGCTGGCTTGCCAAACAACTGGATGTTAGTTCAGTTCCTATCATTTGGTGGGATATCACTCGTCTGAGTCAAAAGTAACTCGGTATGTGCAAATGTGCTCCTTTCTCTGCAACTGCGACTTTGCCATTACGGTTGTGTTAATTTTTGTTTAGAAATAGAAATATGCTCTGTATCATCATGCTAGATTAGATCCATAATGTGGATAAAAACATTCAGCTCCTTCCATTTGCAGAGATTGCCTTGCAGAGCTCGCAGTCTGCCGTGTAATTTCCTGCAGACGTGGTCCCTCATTACCGTGATTGTAATTAGTCCTTCTGATGCGTTCTTCACCTTCAAGGCACTTCACGAACATGAGGGAGCTCGTGCTCATCCCAGTGCTCTTCCCTCCATAAATAATATTCTGAAGCTTGTTGTAGAAATAAGAAAAACCAAGAGGAGGGCTCAAATGGCACGGAAGGTTAATGGACTGGCAGGTTCGCTCCTCGTGAGCATCCGTGCCTTTTTCTGCCTTACATGAGGTGCCCACTCAGGCTCTGTTTGCCCAAACGTGCCCATTTCTTCCCTGTGGGACTCGACAGCTCCTGTTCCCTCACTCAGGGTAGTTTCCAGTGCATATTTCCTCTTTGAGAGCACAAATCTCTGTCCTTTCTCCCTGTAATCTCCCGTAACTGTTCTTCCTTGTGCAGCTCCTCATCTCCTGCAGCGTCAGCTGCTTCCCAGCCCTTCCCTCTCCGTTTGCCAGGGCGATCCCTTTCCTTTGTGAGATGGGTGCCCTCCACTTGAAACTTGGCTCCTTGTTTCCACGGAGGAGCAGGGAGAGAGACCAGTGGGACCCGGGCCCCCTCCTGCTTTTGTGGCATTGGCGTGTTACACCTGAAGGCTTGCTGAGCTTTCAGCCCAACTCAGCTCCAAATTGCCAGTTCTCAGGGGAAGAAAAGGGACGTTCAAGGTGCCAGTCAGGAGTTTGTGCCCCTAAATCAGAGGTGGCCGTGCCCTGCCTCGCTCCCCAGCCCGTGCTGGCAGGAGTCTCCATCACTGACAGTCGTATGAACCCTTAATCTTTTACTCTTGTTTTTTAAATCAGCATCTGGAACCGGGAATTTTCCTCACAGTCTTCTTTTTTCCAGGTTTTCCTGGTGCACTGAGAGGTGCGATTTCAACTTGCAGATCGAATGACAAAAAAAATTTAACTGACGTTGATTTTAGGCTTTAAATGGTGGGATTTTGTTTGTGGTTTTTTTGGGGGGCGGGGGGTTGGGGTGTAAAATATCTCTTATTTACACAGTGCTTTGAAGTGGGACTGGGGGATCTCTGTGGGGTGGGTGAAGGTTTCCCCCGAACACCACTCCTCTTCTCCCTGCCCAGCTTCCAGCTCCCACCACCTTTGGAAGCTGGGGAGGTTCATCTCAAACTCCTCGTTGCCAAAGGTGGATGTTTTTGGGCAGTGATGGGGAATTGTGTGTCCAGCCCTTTCCCTCAGCCCTCCCTCCTCCAGCTGCTCTTGGCCGCTGCATCCACCCCGGTGTTTCACCAGGGCAAGGACCACGTGGCCTGGTGCTCAGAGGAGAATTAGGTGCTGTGGACAGAGGATTGAAATTTAAGATGAAGGCTAATGCAGTCTAAATGGATTTATAACTCATTCTGAATCTCATTTTTTTAATAAAGTGAGGTCAGCAATGCCAACCAAATTTCAGCGGCAGAGGCAGATCATCAAGTATGATCTTAGATAGCCTGGTGTGCTAATTTAAGCATATTTTTGGGTTTGAGTGGTTCTTTATCTTTAGAGTGGGGAAAAAAAAGAAGAACGCACATTTAAAACCCTTCTTGCTGCTCCTCATTAAGACTGTTGCCTTCTGAAGAGCTGAAGGATATTGTTAAATTTCTTTGGGTCAGTTGAGATGGCTGCTGAATTTCATGGTTGAAGAACGAGAGGAAGGAGAACCAATGGAAATATAATGAGTATTTGTTCAAAGCAATATCTGCAAATTGCCTGTCCTGTCTAATATAGATTATAGATATTAGAGGGAGAGAGAGGTGATTATGAAGTATAATCAATCAGCAGCTTTTATCCAAAGGCCTGTGGGTTTCTTTGTGGGCAGCCTGTGTTTACACATTACTGGGTATCTGGTTGGCCTCTCAGGAATCATTTTCTTTCTGAAGCAATTGGATGATTTTACTTGATTTGCATCAGGTAAATTTGCATCCCTGCCAGGGAAGGTCATGGAGATCTCCTTGAGTGACGTCACGTGCAGGGCAACCAGGGGATCGGATCCGGAGAGCTTGGGGTTGGGAAAGGCAGGTCCTGCCTGACCATCCTGGTCTTGTGTGATGAGGGGAGAGGGAAGGGCTGTGGGATCTGGGTGAGGGGATCACCCTCAGGCAGCCGACGGGTGGCACCAGGGTGGGCAGGAGTGTGGATCCCTGGAGGGCAGGAGGGCTCTACGGAGGGATGTGGACAGGCTGGATCCACGGGACATCCTCCAGTGGCAGGAGGCTCTGTGGGTACCACGGCTCCAGGCTGGGGCACAGGGGGATGGAAAGCTGCCCAGGGGAAAAGGCCCTGGGGGTGCTCTGGNGGTTCTCCGGGGCCTTTTCCAACCTGAACAGCTCCCTGATTCCGTGATTCTCTGGGCGCAGACACGGACAGCCCTGCCCCGGCTCTGTGGCACGTCAGAGGTTGGCAGGCACGTGACACAAGGCATTCTGTCGGGCTGTGTTCAGAGTCGGTTTATTGTGATGCTGTTGTTTAACCAAGGTGTGTGATTCACTTTCTTTGTTGTTGTTGTGTGATTTATTTCCGAACAGATGTGGGAAGAGGCCATTGCCTTGGGTAAAGAACTCGCAGAGCAGTATGAAAATGAAATGTTTGATTATGAACAACTCAGTGAACTGCTGGTAGGTTTTTTTTAATGACATAGACACTGCAATAATTTGTTCAGAGTTGAATTTCTAAGCTTTTTAAATTATATCAAAAATCCTATAGTTCTGACAGTAAAACACAGAAATAGATGCCAGTTTTGGCTTTGTTGGACCAATGTTGATTAACTGGCTACCACTGGAGTGCCTGAAAAAGATTGAATTTATTTTTTTTTTCAGCTGAAAGAAAAATATTTCGGTAATGTTAAGCTGGTTTGTTTGGGGTATAAAAGGAAATTTGGAATTTAAATATAAATGGGAGCATGAAAAAATCTCCATTCTCTCTCAAGTGTCTTTCCATATTCCTGTTTCTTTTTTTAGGTATGAATAATCCCCAAGCATTCATGTCTAGAGTCAGTTATTTTTGCCCTCTTGTTACCCATTCATTATTCCTTCATTTTTCCCCCTGTTCTCTTCCAAGGAGATAAATGGCAGCTGTCACTGTCCCTCTAATGTCCCAACCATTCCCATGGGATTTAGGACATGATTCCACTTTGGTTCTGAAAATTCCTGACTTTCAGGGGTTTGATACATTTTACCTTTGTACATTTTCCTTAATTCCTTTGAATTGTTTGGCTCTTTTTTCATCCCAGTCTGTCTGAGCTGGGCATTCATCTGCTCTTGACAAGGTTTAAGCTCAACCAGCAGCTCAGCCCCACGCGACCCCAACTCACTCACTCACTCACTCCTGGTGGGCTAGGGGGAAATCAAAAGAGTAAAAGTAAGAATAAATAAATAATAAAATGGATTGACTGAAGACAGTGAATTCATTCCCCACTTCCCATGGGCAGGCCATCCATCCATCCATCCCCAAGAAAGCAGGGCTCCATCCTACATAACTTGGGAAGACAAATTCCATCACTCCGAACGTCCCCCCCATTCCTTCCCTTCCCACAGCTCCACGTGCTGAACGTGACTCCACATGGCCTGGGACATCCCTGGGCTCAGCTGGGGTCACCTGCCCTGGCCGTGTCCCTTCCCAGTCCTTGTGCCCCCGCAGCCTCTCCCTGGTGGGCTGAGCAGCAGAGCAGCCTTGGCCCCGTGCAGGGCAGAGCAGGCGCCTCCCTGTGGTACCCACGCTGCTCCCGGCACCGCTCCAGGCATTAACTCTCCCCCAGCCAAGCCCAGCCCAGGTGCCACTGCGCCCTCTTTCTCTGCTGCCATCAGTGCTCCGTTTGAGGACGACTCAGAGCTCTTTTCCAGAAGCATCTCCATCCCCATCTGCCCAGAATCTCTGTTATTCCCGGGCCTGCTGTTGTCCTAGGGCTGTGTTCAATAGGGAACATTCTTCATTTCAGTATGAAAGGGATTTGTTAGAGATTATTCCTCGGCTGGAAATGACTGTCATGTGTCAGATATGATTATTCTCCAGGGGGTTGCGGCTCTCCGAGTCCCTCAGTTTTAATTTTCCATCACCTTTTTGTTACACACGGGAACACGAGCAGGTTTGTCACAGAGACAGCCACTCTGTAATTATCCTGCTGTATCCGTGTTGGAGGAGAAGCTGGAATTAGCCCTTTATTCATTGTAGCTGATGGCCAGTGATCACAGAGCGATAGAATGCTTTGGGTTGGAAGGAACATTAAAGCCCATCTCATTCCAACCCACCTGCTGTGAACAGAGACACCTTCCACTAGCCCAGGTTGCTCCAAACCCCATGCAGCCTGCCCTTGGACACTTCTGGGGATGGGGAATAATACCAAGTTAGGTCTTTTTCACCATTTCCCTTGCATAGTCAATACATCATTGTTTACTTTAACTGACATGATTCCAGGCAGTGGTTGAATCCAGGAATGGATAGGGGGTTTCTCCCTCTTGGAAGAGGGGAGGTCCAGAACTTCCAACCCTCACAGCAGACAGCTGGGTTTATCTGCTCTTTGTTTATCAGCCTGGAGAGATGGAGAGAGATGTCACAGAAATTAGTCCTGGTGTGCTTTGGGCACTCATCCCTCGTAATGCAGAGATCAAGTTCACGCTCCTGCGTGAGTCAGATCTCTCATTGCTGCTGCTGAATAGCTCTTTTTTCCCCTCTCCACCATAAAATTTAGAAGTTTTTTGTTCTTTCTGTTCTCCCACTTGTCTCTTTTATTCAAGCAATATTAAATATTAGACTCTAGGACAACTCACAAATGACAGAATAGCTTTGCTACAGATGAGCTCAGAAATACAGAGCAGATCTGGGTCTTTGTAGCCTTCTTGCCATTTAGTGTTATCTGTGGTGTGGGAGCAGCAATAAACCTCCCCCCAAATCAGGAGTCATTCTCTTTACAGAAACAATAGGCTAAAAATAAGTTAATGAACAGATCGTGTGAAGCTGCTCATTTGTTATTGTTTCATCAGCTGAGATGAAGAAGTATCGGGTGTCCCAAACAGATGGCGTCTGACACGCGTGTGTTTATCCCAAAATTTACATTTTCCTGCAGTTCCCAACTGCCTGCTTTCCATATGCAAATGAAGAGTTGTCAATACGGAAGAGAAGTAGTAGAAAAATGTAATGAGATGTAAGAGCCCCAAACTGACAAGTCAGCACCATGAGGATGAGCTGGCTTTGGTGTGTGGCTTCAGCGTCCCGCTGTTTTGGCAGCAGAAGTGTCACAACTGGGAATTCAGGTCATCTTGCAAATCCTTGACCTTCACTGCAAGTGAAATACTGGATGTGGAGCAGGGAGGCTCACCAAGATGAGGTTCATCAAAATTGAGATACTGGTTATAGAATGATGAGGTTCTCCAAGATGAGGCTCATTAAAATTGAGATGTTGGATATGGAATGATGAGGTTCACCAAGATGAGTATAAAAATAATGACTACAGAGTGTGGTATTTGAGAACACTACCGTGTATCTGCTGGAATGGGGAGCAAAAAGAGGGGAATGAAGTGTAAATCTTTAACATAAACCAGATCTAGATGTGAAGGAAAAGGAGTCTCCCTGAAGTTCAGGCCATTACAACTCCTGCTGTTCACCTTGCAGAGAAAGCAAGCCCAGTTCTATGAGAACATCGTGAAGGTGATAAGACCAAAGCCGGACTATTTTGCTGTTGGATACTACGGCCAGGGATTCCCAACATTCATAAGGGTAAGTGTCCACCTTTTTCCATAGAGAACACCAAGGTTTCTTGCTCTGGGAATTTCTCTTGCGTGTGGAGAAATCTGCCTAATACTGACAGTTGTTTTCAGGTGTATAAACCACTTTTTTCTTTTTCAATTTCTGATATGGAATAATTGAATCTTAGTAGAGAAACTTCTTCTTCAAACATATCCAATACTTTTTATTTCTTCAGGATATCACTAGAAATGAAGGTAGATCACCCAGTCCACCCCTCAGGGTCAGAACCAGCACCAGCTGAAATGGTGACACTTCTGCCTGATAGGTTATATATGTATTGTATATTTATATATGACTGTGGTAGAGGAGCCTTTTGTATGTGACCCTGTTTTCATGTGAGTGTCCTGAATGAATTGACTGTCAGAAGTCAATACCTTTAATTCCAGTCTTTTATCCCTGATTTGCCTGTGCCATGTGTCAATTTAAAGCACATGGCACTTGGTTGGTGCCAGGAAGGGAGTTTTAGTGACATTTTAGATTTTTTCCCACTAATACCAAGATTTTTGTGAGTTGAATTAGTGGCTTAAAGGAGTGGGGATTTAACGTGTCTGAATTGCATCTGTGGCATGATTCCCTGGCATTTGGTGACATGGAAATCACCCATTAATGACCAACTTCTTTGGCCAACCTGTGCGAGGGCCTCCCCACCCTCACAGGGAGGAATTTCTTCCCAATATTCCAATATCCAACCTTGCCCTGTGGCAGGAGAACAAAGCCCAGCCTTGCCATGAAGTGCTGTGTTCAACAGCCAAAGAACAGGGTTAGTTTGATGTATTAATATGAAACTGCTTCTCTTCACAGCTGACTGGGGCTTTGGGAAGGGCAGGAAAACACACAGCCTTGTGGGTCAGGCAGCTGGTAATAAATGAGCAATAAAAACTCTGCAAACCAGGCTATTGAGTGCCCTGCTGGTTGGGAAAATCCTCAATTCAAGCTTCTCCTGCCATTCCAATATTCCCTGTGAATTTCCAGTGTATATACATGAATTGCACTTTATATGGAGACTTCTTAGGCATCTGTTATTACCATTTTTCCCCAATCTGAGAGCATTCTTTCGCCTGCTGAGCATTTCAAAAGGCACCATTGCAGAATTAAACCCGACTGGGCAAATTGAAACCATTCCAGATCCCTCCTCTGGTCACCACACCCCTTCTTAATAAGTGCTATGTAATTTTTTCACCAAGTGCTCACTTTGAGATGAATAATGAGGTTAAGCATATTCAGATGCAAATTTTAACCAAACTTACTTTAATGTGTTTGATCAGTTAAAAATATGTGCCATCTTTTGCGTTTTCCTTTGGAATTCAAATAAATCGGTGTATAAATGAGCTGCGTAAAATATATCTTAATTTTCTGTATTGTTGAGGAAAAAAACCCAGTACAATATACCTAATTCTAAAGTTATGCTGTGTGCAGACGACTTTCTAAAAGTAAAAAAATCTAATACACAAATATGAAGTCTGTACCAGTCTTTCTAAAAGAGTCAGTATTTCTGGCCATTCCTCCTCAAATTGGCATCATTTTATGTTTGTATTTTTTCTCTGCTGCTCTTGCTTGCTCACCTCACTTCCTTTTAATAAATATTGATGTATTTTGTTTATTTATATCCATTTCACCATGAGCTGTGGAAGGTGGAGGAGGGGAGTTACAGGGGGAAATCTTGGATTTGGTAGACGTAATTTGTCTTACATTTTCAATGGCCACTGATGTTATAGATCCTTGAAATCGGGTTTTAGTGGGTTCCAGTGTGGTCCATACAAATACCCAAAGGTAAGTGTGTCCTTAATGATCTCAGCACTGAATTGGAGGGGGAGGGAATCCATTGAGTTGGCACGAAATATTTGTGAATTATCGATTATTCCGTGGCGCGGGGAATGGGAAATTCCTCGCTCAGCAGCGCTGGAGTCAACCCTTCTGGGATTGCAGGATCTTTACTGGGGACACTGGTCGGAGCAGGATTTAACGTGTCCCTCTGTTCCCAGAACAAAGTGTTCATCTACCGGGGCAAGGAGTACGAGCGGCGTGAGGACTTCGAGGCGCGGCTCCTGACACAGTTCCCCAACGCCGAGAAGATGAAGACGACGTCGCCGCCGGGCGACGAGATCAAACTCTCCTCTGGCCAGTGTATCCTTGGGCTGCATGTTGGGGACGGCAGCATGTCCAGCACACAGGACAGGCATTTATGGCCAGCAGGAGGATGGGGCACTTGGGCCCTAAAGGGTCACCTGGGGATCCTGGTCGGTGGCCAGTTGGCCACGAGTCAGCAGAGCCCTGGAGCCAGGAGGGACATCCCTGTCCTGGGGGGCATCAGGGCAGGGAGGGGATTGTCCCGCTCTGCTCTGCACTGGGGCGGCCTCACCTGCAATAGTGGGGCAGGTTGGGGGGACACAATGGGAGGGAGAGATGGAACCTTTGGAGAGTGTCCAAAGGAGGGCAAATGATGGGGAAGGGCCTGGAGGGGCAGCATGTGAGGACACTGAGGGCACTTGGGGTGTCCAGCTGGAGAAGAGGAGACTGAAGGGAGACCTCATTGTAGGGACACCTCCCTGGGGAGGGGCAGAGGAGGGGCAGGCTCTGATCTCTGCTCTGTGGGGACCAGGGACAGCACCCAGGGAAGGGCTGGAGCTGTGTCAGGGCAGGGTTAGGTGGTATCTCAGGGAAAGGCTCTTCCCCCAGAGGGTGGTGGGCACTGCCCAGGCTCCCCAGGGCAGTGGGCACGGCCCCAAGGCTGCCAGAGCTCCAGGAGGGTTTGGATGATGCTCTGGGGCACAGGGGGTGACTCTTGCGGATGGTCCTGAGCAGGGCTGAGGGTTGTGGATGGTCCTGGTGGGTCCTTCCAGCTCAGCATGTTCTGTGTTCCTGTGTAATACACAAATTTCATTTTTCTGTCCCTTTTTTTTTGTGTTTCTGCTGAGCTGCCTGTTCTATGTGACTTAAATTCACTTTTTACTTCTTAACCCCCAAATTCAGACATTCAGTGCTTTACTGTAAAGCCAAAACTGGATTTACCATCTAAATTTCACAGGCCAGTGTCAGAGCAAATCATGAGGTGAGTTATGGGGTGCTTTTGCCATTTTAGCAGTCTCCTTAATAGCCAACTGGTCCTTGTGGTATAAGGAATCTGTGCCAAGCCAAGGAGGGTGGTAATGGGGAGGGCGTCATGATAATCCTGAATATTGGCACAGATTCCATCCAACCCACTGGAAAACAATGATCCCATAAACATTTTAAATCTAATCTTCTAATTCTAGAGTTTAACAGCGATTCCTAAACAGAGAGTATGTGATTTTCACTGTGCTTTTGGAACTAGAAGGTCTTTCAGGTCCCTTGCAACCCAAACATCCTGTAACTGTGTGATTCCATGGGGATTTTTCCCTTTTTCAGTTTCTACAGGGTGAATGAAGTCCAACGTTTCGAGTATTCACGCCCCGTTCGCAAAGGAGAGAAAAACCCAGACAATGAATTCGCAGTAAGAAATGCTAAACAAAGTCCCCTGCCCTGGGTTGGCTTCTTCATGCCCCTCTCTTTGGCCAGTCTGAGCCATTCATTATCTTCTGGTCTTGCAAAATAAGTTCTAGGTTTCTAGAGATTATTTTTCCTGGAAGTTCAGTTAAGCCTATTTATCATGTTCTGTTTTATACCAGTGGGAAAAAAATGGGCAAGGCTGTATTTATTTTGTTATAAACCAGCTCTTCTGAGGAAGGGTTTTAAATTGTCGCACCTGAAACAAGAGATGTCTCTTGCCAGAACTTGTCTTGCCATGAAGATTCCAGTTAGGCATCTAAAAATCTTTTTTCACTAATACATTTTTCTTTTTTTAAAAAATTTTTTACTAAAGTGTATGTCTTATCTAATGGTCAGTAAAGCTCCTTCCCTGGGAGGGTGGGCAGGCGCTGGCACAGGTTGGGCAGAGCAGCTGTGGCTGCCTCTGGATCCCTGGAAGTGTCCAAGGCCAGGTTGGACGGGGCTTGGAGCACCCTGGGCTGGTGGAAGGTGTCCCTGCCCATGGCAGGGGGTGTAATGGGATGGGCTTTAAGGTCCCTTCCAACCCAAACCAGCCTGTGATTTTGTGGACAATGACAGTCCAGTAAAACCAGTGGCTGTGTTCCACAGCATTCTCCTTTGGAAAGAGAGCAGTTGTTCTCTGCCAAGTCACATCTCAGATTTAAAGCAGCGCTGCTCCATCTTCCCCACCAGCAGAAGTTGCCCCCTGGCTCTGTGACATCTGTCATTCTGGGTGCTTCCTCTGCCTGGTGAGAACGTTGGAAGGCTTTGCTGAAGTTCAGAGCTGTCCATCTGCTAACGTGGTGCTTCTGTTCCGTGTGCAGAACATGTGGATCGAGAGGACCATCTATGTGACAGCCTATAAATTGCCGGGGATTCTGAGGTGGTTTGAAGTCAAGTCAGTTTTCATGGTAAGATCCATTTGGCTTTATTGGGATGGCCTGAAAGACACGGGGATTTTGTCCAGCCGGGGAGGATTTCTGTGGCTGGGTGGCTGTGCTTGAGCTCTGGGGACAAGGAGTCCATGGGACTGTGCCTGGCACCGTGAGGAGAACCTGCTGGGGGTGTGATTATTGACTGAGGGGGACTCAGTGTGCCCATCTCTCCTGGGCCTTTGGGAACAGGGCTCATCAAATGTTTCAAGATCTTTTATAAAGTATTTGTGGCTCTCAGCACCTCAGCCCAAAAGGGAGAAGGACCTGAGGTGGTGTAGGGGAACTGAATTTTGTAAAAGAGGATTTGGGTATTTTGATGGTCATTTATCCAAAATACACCATAAATCAAATGCATTGTATGTGCCTGCTTTCCTCACCATTTGTGATTAAAGGTTGTTTTTGTTTCTTCTCCATATTTAGCTAAATATACCCTCAGCAACCTCACAGAGTAACTCCAAATTACTCATTTCTCTGTTCAACCATTTAGACTGTTTAGATAAGACACATCCATTAAATGCCTTTAAGATTAAATTATTCTTACGCAGCTGTAATTTTTAAGGAGCAATAAAAACATTGTTACTGCATTTTTTAAGTCTCTCTTGTGAGGCTTATTTTTAAAGGAAAAGAACAATTTGCATATGATTAATTAAAACCTTTTTCTTTGCTCCATTGAGGTTATGTTGGACAGTTGTATTTGGATGAACAGAAGTAATGCAGAAAATTACTATGGTATCTATAGTAACAGAATATGAATGTGATGTGTGACAGTAATAGGCAGCTGAATAAAACACATTGAATTTTTAATGAATTTAGTAGTTTCAATATAATCCTGATGGAGAAGATTGTATTTATCTTCATGATTGCAGAAAGTGTTGCTTGTAAAGGCTGGCAAACGTGGTGCAAGGCTCTTTAGCTGAGGAGCCCAGAGCAGAGCCTGACAGGCAGTTTGTGTCCACACAGTTTGGCATCCAAATGGGCACAAATCCCGGGAGATTTGGTGAGTCAGGATTGTATTAATTGCACAGCTGAAAAATGATAGCAGAATGAAACTTGGTATTAAGTGGGAAGACTGCTCTGGATAACTTTTGACCTCCTCTGGCATAGTTACCTCAAAGTGGGTATTGACTTTCTGCAAGATCCCTGTCAGCTGAAATGCTGGAAAGGGGATCGGGAGGTTTATATCCCTGTAATGCTAAATTGTGATTATGGATACAGATATTATTGATCTTTTGCTAAGCACCAAGGTATTCAAGCAGCTCTGCGCGTTTCATATTTTATTGATGGAGCTGGGATATCTTTAAAGGAAGAGCTGAGATCACATCAAATCAGTGCCGGGAGAGAGGAGTAATTTAATAAATGCAGTGTATTATGTTACATAACCCATAGGAACGTGCAGAATTGCCTTAAGTCTGTTGGCTTTTAAAATTCCTTCTGAGTCCTTTCACCTAAACCTTTCCAATCTGTTCATTATCTGCAAGGAATTCGTGGCCCACATTCGTTATCCTGTATCTGATTTGGTTTAGCTGGACATGAGTAGGGGAAAAATTTGCTGAGGCCAGCCAGTGAATTAGAAAGTGGATTTTGAGTCACACTGGGTTTTAAAAAGCACAAACGCCATTCTACTGGTTTGTTTTTATCTTGTAATTTTGTAGTGGTGCAAATGTACCAGGGGTATGGATTCCTGTTAGCCCTGAGCAGTGTGCAGTGCCCAGAGCGAGCGAACTGCTGGGAACAAGGTCATAATTTACAGGTGTAATAAGTAGCTTTCAGCAAGTTCCCAAGTTTGTATCGGGAGGGTGGGAAATGCAATTCTCCATCTGGTTTAAAAAAATTAGAGGGAGGGTTCTAAGAGTGGTAAAAGAAAGGGGAATGAGAAGGCAAGCCATGATTGCTGCTGCAGAAGAGTCAGCAGCTCTGGGAGCTCAATGAGTGCTAATTTCTGTAGATGCTCAGGAGCTTTAAAAGCAATGGTTCATCAACGCATTATTGCATAGTTATAAGCCCATTAATACAAATGCCACCGTGCTAAATTTAGCCCGTGACGTTCACAACAGTTCTTGACAAGTCAGATGTGGAACCTGCCTTTGCTCTCCCAGTCCAGCCTTCGCCCGTGGCACGTTCAGCTCTGGCCGTGCCTGGGCTGCTCCCCGTAACCAGCACAAACATCAGGCTCCTTCCCTGCCTCCCAGAACCAGTCACCAGGCACGCTGCTCAAAATGCTAATTAAAACATCCTTGATGTAATCAGCTGGCAGGTGGAAGAGTAACAACTGAAGAGATTTGATTATAAGTGGTTCTCAGAAACAGGGTAAGCAACTGATAGCCAGGTAGAAGTGCTGCTTTGTTTATGTAGCGTTTATGGAAATGAGGCTGTAATCAAATATACACTTGTATTTTCCTCACAGGCCTCAATTAACCTTCCTTTTCTCTTCATACCACGTCATTTTTTTAATATAAGCTGCCTGTGTCTTTCCAGTGAGGACTGTCTGCGCTCTGGGTCACTGCAAGCTAGTCATTTTTAGCCCATTCACTAATATTTAAAATATCTTAATCCTGTTTGTTTTTTTTTCAACACGGACAACTGTCGTTCTGAATGGTTTCTGGGCTTAAAAAGTAGCTGGAGATCAGTCAATTAAAATATGCAAATTTTAGACAGCATAAGAGCTAATTCACCCCATGAAGACATCTGAGGACTTCTCTTCATTGAAGTCCAGGCGATGGGAAGAAGAAAATTTCTCTCTTCAGTTCTGAAACTTCTGCTGAAGAAAATGTGACCTCGTGGGACAAAGCCCAGCAGATTGCTTAGATGTCATCTCTTCAGCATATTAAACTTGGAAATACACCAAAATAATCACTGCAAAAATATATCTCCTTGATTTTTGAGCTGCTTAGGATTACATTTTCCATCAGGAAATCCACGTCGAAGTTATCATTTCTTTCTTTCTGTTCCGTTAAGCTGGATCTTCTTTGTGCTGCTAAAACTCACCGACCCTTAATCTCTGCTGTTCTCCCTAATCCTCCAAAAACCTCACGTGGTGCCTGCCAGAGCCTTTCGACATGTTGGGCTGAGTTGTAATCCATCCTGCAGCAGCAAAATGCGTTGAACTTTCTCCACTGACACCCATCATCGCACCAGTTAGCTCAGCACGTAGACACCAAACACCCGAATGCCTGAAATGGCCCTTCCTGGTAATTCTTGGTCAAAACCCATAAATTCTGAGCTTCCTGAAACGTTTCTAATTGTGGTGGTTTTAATGAACAGCCAGTTAAAAACTCTGCCCCTGGATTAAAACCTCTGCTTGTGCTTTGGTTTTAGGTTGAAATCAGCCCTCTGGAGAACGCAATAGAGACCATGCAGCTGACCAATGATAAGATCAACAATATGGTTCAGCAGCACTTAAATGATCCAAACCTGCCCATCAATCCCCTCTCGATGCTGCTCAACGGCATCGTGGATCCTGCAGTCATGGGAGGCTTCACCAACTATGAGAAGGTGAGGTCACAATTCCCTGTCCTGCTGGGTTTCACCTGGGCCCAGCACAGGAAGGACACGGAGCTGCTGGAGAGTCCAGGGAGGCACCAGGATGGTCAGAGGATGGAGCAGCTCTGCTGGGAGGGAAGGATGGGAGAGCTGGGAATGTTCAGCCTGGAGAGGAGAAGCTTTGGGGTGACCTCATTGTGGCCTTGCAGGACCTGAAGGGATGACAAGAAAGATGGAGAGGGACTATTTCCAAGGGTCTGGAGGGACAGGACAAGGGAACGTGTTCCCACAGATAGAGGGTTAGATAGATTGGACACACTGACTAGAGTGGATATTGGGAAGAAACCCTGCCCTGGGAGGGTGGGCAGGCCCTGGCACAGGGTGCCCAGAGAAGCTGTGGCTGCCCCTGGATCCCTGGAAGTGTCCAAGGCCAGGTTGGAGGGGCTTGGAGCAACCTGAGCTGGTGGAAGTGTCCCTGCCCATGGCAGGGGGGTGGGACTGAATGGGCTTTGAGGTCTCCTCCAACCCAAACCAGTCTGGGATTCAGTGATTCCCCAATTTTCAATCTGTTGCTATTTTGCAGAACTTTGGGGTCCATTCATTGATCTTTGCTGGTTTTCATTCTTCTGATAGTAGATGTTGATTTATTTTCTGAACTAACTGCTCCTTTCTCTCCATTGAACAGGCTTTTTTTACTGAAAAATACATGCACGAGCATCCAGAAGATCATGAGAAGATTGAGAAGCTGAAGGACCTCATTGCTTGGCAGGTAAAAGAGTTGGATGTCAGGTTGGTCAGAGCCACCTGCTGTGGAGAGGCAGCTTCGTGTCACTTTGAGAAAGTCCAGGCACTGAACTCCTCACCCTTTGCCATTTAAACCCGTCTTGGAACTTGAGCTAAAGTTCATCTTTTGAAATCTGATGTCATTTCCCATCTGATAAACGTGCAAGGAACAAACATGATCAGCCTCTTTAATTTCTTTTTTTTTCTTTTTCCTTAAGAGCCATAATCCAGTGAGAGTCTCCCATCTGTATCATAGGAAAAAACATTTTCAGGGCAAACGAGACAATTCCAGTTTTGTTCCATAGTCACATACCGGACATTTTCCAATGGTCTCAGGATAATTTTATGGGAATTAAAAAAAAATACCAATACGGTTAGAAATGTTTTTCCCCACAGAAGAAGAAAGTGAATCATTGTCTTTTTATATTCAATTTGGTTTTTATAACAAAGGGAATAATTTACATTTCTGTAGGTTTCAGTCTTAGAGGTGATAGAACCAAAGCTACAGAATTCAAAAATAAAATATCCTCTGAAGGCCATAAAACTATCAGTGAATAGAAACTGTTTTGGTCTGGGGGAAAAAAAAATATGCATTTATTAATTTATTTTCTTGCGAGCTTTTACAGAAGATTGGATTTTTATGGGCTTGAGGTTTTATAGAGGGAAATAATTCGGTCCCAGAAGACTGACTTGGTGTCAGCTCTCTGAGAGTGATACTTCAAATGAATTTACAAACACACTTTGCCCTAGCGAAGGCTCACTTTGGTGACATTTGTATATTAAAATAATATTGCAATTTGAAAATACCTCCGGCAGCTAATCACGTCGTATTTGAATTATCCAGTGCTTTTAAATGCATGCGTTCCCCTCAGTTTTGTAGCTGTAAAACAACAGGAACCAGCAAAACAGGGAGAAGGGATGGAAGATGATTTTTGTCTCTGAAAATTCCTGTCACTAAGAGCCCTTCCAGTGCTTTTAAGTTCCTTTGCGTGGTTCATATCCATTCGGGGTATCCTAAAATCGAGACTTCCCTTAAATCCTTCCAGTTCCCAGCACCCAGCGAGGTTGGAGCTGGGAGAGGGAGCTGCGTGGAAGCTTTGGAAGGGAGGCAGGGGCTGAATTCATCACGGGCTGACAGTGATTGAAAGCAAAAATGAGTTTTCATTTTTCAATAATGTGGGGCTTGGAGTTCTGTAATCACACGGAGGTTTTCTCAGCGCTGTATAAATCACTCTGGAGAGATGGAATAGTACGAGCCTGACAATCCTATTATCAGCTGACCACTTAAATTTAATTTTTTTCCATGCCCTTACCTCTTTCTCCATCGTGCTGTGGAATTCGTGCTCTCCGGGATATTATCCTTCCATAATTCCTGTGAACTTTAAGTTCACATTTTGGTTTTGGCTATTATTGATTCAGATAAATGCCATTAGTAAAGCAATGTGCATTTTCATCCACCTTAGTGCTTTTCCAACGCAGGGGAAAAACATTCCCATGCAACTGCACCGTGTCAAGCTGCTCTTTTATTTTAACGTGAAGATAATGAAATGATTGATTGAAATTAAGGTAGTGAAATCAATGATTGATGACATTTAGCTAATGTATTTACAGCACACCAAAACATAAAAATACCACGGCACATAAAAATCTTGGTCTGCTTTTGCAGAGCTGAAAGAGCTGCTGCATACTAAAAACTTAAGTTTTTATGATCATATTTTATGGCATTTCCTACTATGAAGGATTGTGTTTTAAGATTAGATTAAGAATTCAAATCACGGTAGGTTTTTCCTTCTTTTGAGCCAAGCAGATCGAGATTTTAAAAAAACCAAAAAAAGGAAAATATCAGGGAATAATTCAAGTTGCAGTGGAACTTGGTAGGATTTTAACGTCAACAAAGAGCAGAGTTGTGAAATAAGTAAGTGCTGTGTGGAGCTGCTCTCCTCTCTCCTCCACCTCAACCGTTTCTGGCTCTGCTGCTTCCATTGCTTTTCCATTCACCTGTCCACAGGCGAGGGACACCCTGGGTGGTGGTTTGAGATAGAGCCACGAGCGGAGCAAGTTGGCAATATCACGAATGTGCCAAAGTTGTGGCTCTGCCTCTGACCAGGGTTAAAGTTCTGTGTCACTTGGCACCACGTTTCCCGTGGCAGTGTCTGGAAAGCAGGTGTTGGCAGAACGCTGAGGTTGGTAGAAGGTGGTGAAGCAGAAATGGTACAAGAGTCAGCCATGTGATAATTGTTTAAAGGGTGAAGTGGGCTTGGACAAGGAGAAAAATGTGCTGACTCAGCACGCTCACAGTTGTTCTGTAGCACAGCAGTGGGAAGCTTATTAAATTCACGTGCTCTTAAGGAATAACAAACCTTTCCTCCTCCTCCTTGTTCTGCTTCTGTTTTTTCTTATTGTTCTGTTTCTTCTTGTTCTGCCTCGGTTTCTTCTTGTTCTGCTTCTCCTGTTTCTTCTCCTTCTTCTTTTCTTCCTCCTCCTCCTTCTTCACCTTCTCCATTGTTTCCTGTGGTTTCTGGACATCCTCCCCTCCCTTGCAGTGGTGCCTCCTTGCACCCCACCAGCCTTTAGGTGCTGCTGTTCTCCCACCCCACCCCACACTCCCTCCAGCAGACCTGGCCGTCAACCCTCCCAGTTCTTTTGCTTCTCCCCAGCTGGTTGTGTGAACCTGCTCTGTACCGCCAGCAAAACCCTCCTCAGAACTTTAATTTGGGCCACCAAAGAAGCAGCTGCATTTCTTTTCTCCCTCAAATATTTATGTTGTGTTTGAGTTTCCAAACTGGAGGTGGCTCCTCCCTAGGACAGGCTCCTTAGGGCATGTTCTGCTCGTGAAAATGGTCTCAGAGCTGAAGCTGACAACCCCCCTTGTACTTCCCCTTGGTGATTCCATTTGTTAAAAAAGATTCCATTTCAGAAGTCAATTGATCCTTTGAAATAAATGAGCCAAGAGAGCACTTATCCCTCCATCACAGGGGGGTCACAGTGTGGCCTCATAATCATGAAAATTTAGAAATCCATTTACTTATTCAGAGCAAGGAAACTTTCTGAGTTTAATTTTTGTCGAGTTCAAATCCATATGGCTGTAAATAGAAGTGACTACAATAAAAAAAAAGTCATTATTTTTACTTCTCTTTGTAGTCTTTTAGAAGAAACTCTGTCCATTTAAATAATGCCAAATCTCAGAGAATCATCTTGATAAGATTTCCTGAGTTTGTTCATGGGTAATTCATCTGTGTATTTATTATTCTCCTTGCTAATAAAGCTGCTCCCTCCGATGGCGGCTCAGTCTTCTTAGAAAAATCTGGGTTTAATCAGTATTATGATTTAATTATGAATTATTAAGAAGAAGCCTCTTAGCTTGATTGCTGCAGAGAATATCTAAGTTAGAATCAGAGCACTGTGTGGGCTGCAACGGACCTGGAAGAGGAAATATTTTTCCTGAGCTGGAGGTAGAAAACTCTATTGGTGTGTCTGAGTAGCTATGGGAATGAAAATCTCTCCCTTAAAACATTTCCAAAGGTCACCTCCACCTCCACACTTTGAACTAATTGCATAATCCTGTGCTGGCATGGGTGTGCTGTGACAGAAGCCTTGGAGATAAATGAGTATTTTCAGTTATAGAAGAGAATTAATTTCATTTTTTTCCTCTTCTGTTTTCTTCCCATAGTAAATAAAATCATTTTTCTAAGGAGAACTATATAGATACAAAGCTGCATGTTTTATTAATCAGTGTTGCTCGGCAATATAGAGCTGTCCAAGGATGTGGCTCATCTGCAGGTTTGGGAACAGCTTTTATTAAAGAAAACATACAACTGGTTTCTACTTGAAGGCTTTCTTCTCGTGAAACTGGGGAAGGATTTGATGTCAGTGACCCAGTCTCATCATTCCTCAGTTTGCCATTTTAATGTATAGAACGTATGGGGGCCTGAGAATATGGAAGGTTTGTGCTCTCTGGGCCTCCAGCGTGGCATTTCTGGGCAGAACTAGGGCCGTGTTAAATTTAATGGACTCTGGTTAACAGAGGAGGAGAGAAATCAGGGATAACAGATTTTTAGATCTTTTTTGATAATGCTGTGCCTCATACGATGAATGATGATTATTACTATGACAGTAATATATTTATTATTGTAATTTTGCTATTATTAACACTGTAATAATAATAATGAGGAAGAGGAGGAGGAGAAGAAGTTCTTAGTGCTATTATTAATGCAATTACTGCTAGCACAATTGTTATTCCATGAGGTCTGTCCCTCCCCTGACACCCCTGGGGGAGTGCTGCCCTGAGCCTTCTTTGGGAGAGCTGGGCAGGGTGAAGCAGCCGGGCTCTGCCTTGCAGATCCCTTTCCTGGCCGAAGGCATCCGGCTCCACGGGGAGAAGGTGACGGAGGCGCTGCGGCCGTTCCACGAGCGCATGGAGGCGTGCTTCAGGCAGCTCAGAGACAAGGTGGAGAAGCAGTACGGGGTCCGCGCCGTGGTGAGTGCCCGCTTGCCTTGCCCTCCCCTGAATTCCTCTGAGCTGTGTGTTCCTGCGCCACGGATCCCGCCGGATAAAAGAGCCAAGCCGGTGCGGCGTTTCCTGGTCGTTCTCAGTGGCCATCGGATTACGGAATGCTGAGATGTGATTAAGGATGTTCCGAAAGCCTTGCCGCTTCCCTTTCCCAGCAGAGAAACGATTTCTAAATTACCTGACTCTGCTCCTTGAAAGTCGGGGTAATTCTTCAGTTTTGAAGGAATTGGGTTGCGAAAGGAATTTATAAATTGACCCTTAGCTTGATGGTTGTAGAGCTGAATGTCACCTTAGCACGGATAACTCCCTCGGGGTGGGAGGGCTGTGCCTGCTCTGGCATCACCCTAAATGTGGGCAGGCATCAAACAATAACTCCCACTTGATGAGGTTTACAAGGACTCAAATTCGTTTGCTCATTCCAACAAGCTGTTTTCTGTTGCTGCTTCATCTTCAAGGCACAGCCACAATTTGGTGGTGTTTCCAGTGGGGGTTTGTTCTGCTTTTGAGGGTTGCCCATGGTGGAGGAAGGCCAAAGGCAGCAGACAGCCCTGTAATTGAGAAGAGAATTGGTCTTTCAGTCAAATGCCCTTGGACTGGGTGCTACTGTAGGATCTCTTCTGAGAAAAGGAGGCTCAAGGGGGACCTTCTCATCCCATAAAACTCCCTGCCAGGAGGGGGGAGCCAGGGAGGGTGGGCTCTGCTCCCAGGGAACAGGGACAGGAGCAGAGGGAACGGGCTCAGGTGGGACAGGGCAGGGGCAGGGGGGACATGGGGAGGAATTTGTGCCTGGAAAGGGTGGTCAGGCCTTGGCAGGGGCTGCCCAGGGAGGGTTGGAGCGCCCAGCCCTGGAGGTGCCCAAGGCAGGACTGGCCGTGGCACTGAGTGCTCTGAGCTGGGGGACAAGGTGGGCATCGGGCACAGGGTGGGCTCTGTGGGCTGGCAGGGCTTTTCCAGCCTCAGTGACTCTGGGATTCTGGGATTCTGTCCACAGCAGTGACAATCCTTTCATGGGAACACTGAGATCTCACAGGGAACCTGCCAGCCTTCGTGGTATCCTTCTAACCAGCATTCCATTTGTGATCCTTGAAATCCCACCTAATACATTAAGGAAAACGTTCCAATAGTAATTTCTTCCTGAGGAGAACAGCAGTAATTGACATGAATGAGAGTTGCATGTCAGTCACTTCAGTAACACCCGTTTCCATCAGCAGGGAGATGACTGGAAAGTCTCACACAGGTGGTGTTATCTCTAATTTGACTCAACCCACACCAAGAATTGTCAGCACTGATGGAGCTTTATCGCTTCTGTTTTCTTGTACGAGGCCAATTTACCAGTAGTTGACAGGGTGGAAAATATACCTGTAATTAAACAGCATGAGATTCTTATTTGTTGACTGAAAGAGTTCAATTATTTTATGCATATATCAGTTATTAATGACTAACAAAGCTTGGATAAATATTCAGAGCTCTGGAATTGTCTGAAACAAAACCAAAACTTTCAGATATTTTTTCTAAACTTGGATGTCACTCTGTAAATTGGCTCTCCTGACATTTTTGACATCAAGTTTCTCTCAGTGTGTTTTTAGTTTGTGGGTTTGGGTTGTTTTTTAAACTCCATTTCATTTAAATATATTGACAGGGCAGTCACTTTAAGTGCAGAGGATTAAAAAAAATCTTTGTAGAAGGCTCCTTTTTTAAAGCCAAGATGTAAAGAAATATTTAAATACCATGGAAGCAAAGGAATCGCAGAATCCCAGAACGTGCTGAGCTGGGAGGGACCCACAGGGGACCATCCAGTCCACCCCTCAGCCCTGCCCAGGACCATCCCCAGGAGTCACTCCCTGTGCCTTGGAGCATCCTTGAATCACTGGAATAGGCTTAAAATTCTACCTGTGCCCGTATTTCTTCCTAATCCTATAAATGGCTTTCCTTCAGGGCCTGTTTCTTTGTTGTTAAACACAAGGTGTAAGCACAATAATATCCATTAAACAATCCTAAGCTCCCCGTGGAAGGGAAGCCGTGGGAGCTCCCCAGGTCCCTCTGGGTGGGTGGGTGGCAGTGGTGGTGTGATTTCAGAGCTCAGCCCTTGTGTTGCTCTCCCGCAGCTCTCCAGCCTGGAGGACCGGCGGGGCAGCCGGCCGCGCTCCATGGTGAGATCCTTCACCATGCCGTCGTCTTCCAGGCCCCTCTCCGTGGCATCCGTGTCTTCCATCTCCTCGGACAGCACACCCTCCCGGCCTGGCTCCGACGGGTGCGTGGGGGACGCTCAGCCAGGGTTTGTCTGTGGGGTAGGAGGGCTGGCATCACCCCCAGAGCTCCGGGCTGTCCCACTGGTGCTCCCACCCATCCTACTGACTCCTCCTGTGTTTGTTTCATCTCAGGGCTGTGAGGGTTTTAGGTGGTTTCTTTCCCAGCGTGTTTTCTCCCAGATTTGGTCCATATTATAATAATGCTCTGCGGATTTTGATGTGACACAGTGGTGTGAGTAACCAGCCCGGGGTGGGGATGGTGCTCTGCTAAGCTGGTCCCAGGGCTGGAGCAGCTCTCGGGCTGGGAGAACTGGGGGGGTTCACATGGAGAGGAGAGGGATCCAGGGAGACCTGAGAGCCCCTTCCAGAGCCTAAAGGAGCTCCAGGAGAGCTGGAGAGGGACTGGGGACAAGGCATGGAGGGACAGGACACAGGGAATGGCTTCCCACTGCCAGAGGGCAGGGCTGGATGGGATATTGGGAAGGAATTGCTGGCTGGGAGGGTGGGCAGGCCCTGGCACAGGGTGCCCAGAGAAGCTGTGGCTGCCCCTGGATCCCTGGGATTGTCCAAGGCCAGGTTGGACGGGGCTTGGAGCAGCCTGGGCTGGTGGAAGGTGTCCCTGCCCATGGCAGGGGGTGGCACTGGATGATCCTCAAGGTCCCTTCCAACCCAAACATTCTGTGATTCTTTTAAGTGACTTAGCTAATAATGGCTAAACCCCCCAACCTGCACAGACATTTATCTCCAGATGTCCTGCTTTTTTAACCAAGATCACCATAATGCTCTTCTCTCTCCTTTTTGACAAAGTGGAACAAACCCCCCTAAGCATTCAACCAACCAAAAAACCAAACAAAGAGGGGGTAAGTTCCCCCTGTTAGAGCGTTGCAGGTGTGTTAGTGCAGGAGGGATGTGTGCAGTCAGTGAGGAGATGTGTGTGCAGCCAGCCCTGTCACCGTCCCCAGGTGGGGCTCAGGAGAAGGAAGGGATTAGTGAACTGCTCAATCACTGCTCCTCACTTCTGCTGCCACAGGGAAAGCTGCTTATGGCAAGATTGTACTTCAAGATTTATCAAGATATTTCACAGGAGAACTGGGAATTCTGTTGATAAGCCCCGTCTCACAGTCACATCCCTCAAAGAACAAAATAATCTGTTTTCTGTCTGGGCTTTCGTGCAGCCTCAGAAGTCCCTTCTTCCTCTTCCTCCCCCCAGGCATGCCTGTAATCCAGAAATGCAATATTTGGCCTAGGCAGCAGTTTTTTGAAACCTCCTGGAGGGATCCCTCACTTACAGGGATGTGCTGGAAATGCTCTTGTCCCTCGTGGCCCTTCAGAGGGGAGTTATTACCTGGCTGGAGACTGGTAAAATTAAACACAGCCCCTGAGGACCAACATGATGCTCACCTTGACTCCAGGAGCAGTGTTTGCCCACTGGGAAGAGCTGCAGACAGAGCACAGTGCAGCCTCTGCAGCGTGTGCACATGTTGGTGGAAATGTGGGACAGCAGGGATGATCATGTGTTTCGATTAATTCATCCACAAATTTGTCTCGCTGAAATTTAGGGGCGATGACATCACAGGTTAATGGCCAACTTCATCTCAGGAGAAAAATATTGATTCTTCCCCTGCCTGCCACTACCTTTTTCTTTTTTTCCCTTCAAAATCTTTAAATGTGTTTTTCTTTCTAATTGGACATTATCTACTCATGTTTCACCTCTCCATCCCAGCTTTGGTGTAGTAGGTGCCACTTAGAAGTTTGGGAGGATCTTAATATGCAAATGCACACACTGAATCTATTCAGTATGTGTTTTAAGAACCCACAAAGACCATGGTGCATCCCAACTGCTGCTCCAAGCCCAGGGCAATACAGGAAAATATAATGAATAATTATTGTCCCTGAGAAGACCTTTAAAAAAATATCCATTTCCTTGATCGGTGGAGCAGGAGAAGAAAAAATCATCACATGTAAATAATGTCATGAAAGACCTCAAAGATTCAAGTGACTGTAAAATCATGGGGGTGCTTTGGCACTACTCACCTGGAAGAAGTTGCCTCGTGCACCTACCAGAGTTGGTTGGGTTTGTGGTCAGTTCTTTTCTCCTTTCCACGTCCTCCCTCTTCACGTGTTAATTATGAGAACGGAGATGAAGCTGAAAAACAATTAAAATGAAGCCAACAGACCCCACTTATCTTTTCTGCCATCTCAACTCCTCCTGCTTTGGAACTTTTAAACACTAAAGACTCGAGGCAGGCATTGACACAGGATGTGTTTTACAGCTCCCAACTCTAGGTATAAATAAACCTGACGTTAAAAAAGGACCTTGGGTTTAGTCAGTGCTTAAACCAGGACAAATCGGAGCACTTACACTCAGTGGGAAGTGGGGAAGTCCCAGGTGCCAGTGGGATTTCTGTTGCTGGTCCTAATGTGCTTCCAGTTGGAGCGTGATGCGCTGACCCATTTTATCACGGATCCATTGCATACAAATAATTAATAGCCCCAATAATAGCAGTGCCTGCAAGGAAAGCAATTAATCATGGTCTGAAGAATGGCAGTTCCTCTTGTAAACTTGCACTGAGCCTGTGAGGTGCTGGCACTGCCCTCCAAGCCAGCCTAAAATACCCAATTTGGGTGGCTAAAAGGTGTTGGGGGAGCTGGGGGCTGCTCAGGGCACTGTCACCGAAGCACTTTGTGGCCCCAGGTTCCCTGGCTGTGAAATGGGATGAATAAACCTTGTGGGTTTGTTCCCTTTTTGGCTTTGGTTCCAAGGGAAAAACAGCTCAGGGGCTGCTGCAGGTTCTGGTTTGAGCATCTTCACATCAAATGAGCTCAAGTAGGGTGAAAGCTGAAGGGCCTTTAGTGCTTCAAATAACAGCAAAAACTAATAAGAATTGGGGATATTGCTGCTGGAGAATGCTGCTGATGGAGGGGATTAGGAAAATGTCACTGCAAGCGGTCTGGAATAGGGATCCTCTGGTATTTCTGGTATTCCATGCACGTGCATGGATCCCATGGCATGGCAGATGCCTGAAACTGTGTCTTTGGCTGGGGATTTTTGGTTTGGTTTGGGGTTTGATGTGTGATGGTTTGACACATCCTCTTAAAATCTGTCAGTCTAATTTTGTCTAGGTGTGATCTTAGTGGTTTGTTTCATTTATAACATAAATCATAAAATACTTTGTCTAGCTAAGAATGCCCCATCCCTGGGAGTGTCCAAGGCCAGGTTGGATGAGGCTTGGAGCAACCTGGGCTGGTGGAAGGTGTCCCTGCCCGTGGCAGGGGGTGGCACTGGATGGTCTATGAGGTCCCTTCCAACCCAACCCATCCTGGGATTCTTTAACTCAACATCAATTCAGTGCTGATTTCCAGTGGAATTTCCAGGTGGAAACGTCTGCTGGCACACCTGCCCCGGTGCCGCAGCCTGGATAGTGGGAACGCTGAGTGAGAAACTCAGCATTTTTCACATGAAACTCCAAAGTTTGTGCAGCCACAAAGCAGCAAATTCACTGCAGAGCAGGGAAATCTGCGCCACTGGTTCTCCAGCAGTTCTGCAGTAAATTTTATTGTAAGACAATTATGATTGTTACGACCTTCTGCCCCCTCCTTCTCTCTCTAATGAGTTTTCCTGGCTTAGCAGAGAGTCATTAACTCGAGGCAGACTTTGGGAAACATGTAAGTAAAAATTAGCTGGTTTGAAAATGGTGTTTCATGGAACTAAGCAACGACGTTTTTCTTTAGGTTTGTGCTGGAGCCCCTCCTGCCAAAAAAGATGCATTCTAGGTCACAAGATAAACTGGACAAGGATGACCTAGATAAGGAGAAGAAGGAAAAGAAGAAGGAGAAAAGGAACAGCAAGCATCAAGAGATATTTGATAAAGAATTTAAATCTACTGATATTTCTCTGCAGCAGTCTGAGGCAGTGATCCTTTCAGAGACGGTAACTCTATTAGCAAGTCACGCTTTATCTCATTCTGAGCGCTGTCCTTTCTCTGTTGAAATAAAAATGTTGATTTTTGGGATTTGTAGGCCAAAAGTAACTCTAAGGGAACGCATTCCGATGTTAATATATGTGATAATGAATCACAAATACAGATTTTATTTACAGCGTAAAAAGATTGCGTGGTATCTCATGTGAAAATCTTAACCAAAAGCTCTCTGTGACTATTTGATAAAAGGAGCAGATGGTGTGTGTGTGTATATATATATATATGTATTTTTATATATCTCTCTCTGAAATAAATGCTGCCATTTTAGCAGCCTTTTGAATTGATGGTTCCCAGTAGATGGTGATGGGTTTGCTCATATTTCAGCTGTAAGACAGTTTTGGGTGGAAACATTCCAAGGTCATTCCGTGCCCGGTGTTGCGTGTCCTTGGAGGGTTATTTTGAGCAGAAAATCGTAAGCGGTTCCACTGGTGGCTGTGTGTGAGGATATTAACAGCGGGGCATATCTCCCTTAAAGCCTCTCTTCTTGGCTTATATTTAATTCACTGGAACTGTCCTAAAGGCTTAGGTAACCTGAGAAGTTGGAGCTCTGAAATTGAAAGCAAAGCTGGAGCAGGGAGCGCGTGAACCAACCATAACCTCCAAATCTCTGCCTGGACACCTGTTTGGAGGCCAAGAGTTTAAACCTTGCCTCCCAGAAAGAAATGTCGTGTTCTTTGAAAGGTCGGTGCAAGGACTTGGAGAGCCAGCTTTGCACTCAGCTAAGCCTTCCAGTGGTGGCTGTGTCACTGAGCCTGGACTTCGGAAATGAGCTCTCTCTCACCTGTGGATCCTTGAAGTGTTTCTCTTTGGTGTTGGTGGGACAGTATTGTTGAGCTGTTCAGCCACAGTTCCTTTGTTTTCTGGATTTGCTCCTCCTTTCCCATCCAGGATGTGTCTTGTGGTGTCTTGGAAAATCAGTTGTTTGTTTGATGTGCCCAGTTAAAAAACTTTGATAAAATCCCCCGTGGGAGTCGCAGGTTTTTCGCCTTTGAAGCCAGTCAGTTTTTCCGTTGACTGAAGTAAATTTTGGACCAGCCCTCCTGTTTAAATGGAGATTCCTCCTGCCCAAGCCAGCCAGGCCAGCACCATTGAGTGTTTGCAGGCAGAAAGCACATTCTGCATGGATTTCCACGTGCAATGCCTTTGACCTTGCACCTTGCAGCAGTTGTGTTCTGGCTGATGGAGCTGTGCGACGGCAGGGCTTCCACTGGCATCTCCCACGGTCCCAAACACACCAGCAGAGCTTGTGGGAGCAGAGCATTAGTCACAGGAGAAGAAAATCGTATTTCGGGGCAGCTGAGTCAGTTGGAGCAGATGGGAGGCATCCAAGGCTGCTGGGCTTGATGTCACTGCGAGGTCACTGCCGTCTCAGATTGGTCCTGGACGTCGGAGGAGATTGCTCATCATTGGAATAATGCAAATGCTGGCTGGAAAGGAGGGCAGGATAGCCCTTCAGGGCATATTCCCATTTGTCATCCGAGGAGCAAAAACCAGCAAAGCCCAGCATGGTTTGACTCAGGTTTTCTCCTCTCCCCAGTCCAGAGCTCTCAGTGTCCGACTGGGGTGAGTAATATTCCCTGGTTCTGGAGAGGGAGGGAAGGCAAATGTCACAACTGGTTACTTACATTTCCTTGGAGCGTCTTCAGACTCACAGATCAATAATAATATGAGGAGGAATTTACTGTGGAGAGAAAAACTCTTCCTTTTCAGCATCTACAAACTGCTTGAGGAGCTCCAAAAGGACCGAGTCCATTTTTAATGCCTGGTGCTCATGAGGCTCATCTTGTCTTGGAGGTGCAATAGAGAAAACACTCCTTGAGATCAGTCCCAAGTGTCCAATTCCCACTGATGTCTTCAGGAGTTTTGTCCAGATAATCTCAGGGAGTTTGAAGATAAAATTTGTCTTCATGTTTTGTGTGCTGGAGATGTCCCCTGTAAGGGATTTCAAGGGAAATGGTGATGGTGGGCAGGAGTTCAGCTGTTCCATTGTCCAACATCTGTGTTCAAATTCCCTTTTCAAGCTGAAATGATTCCCAAGTTTGCTGAGTTAAAAAGAGGTGATGAAATGGAGAGGGAAAAAATTAAAGATTTTTTTTTTTCCCCAAAAAGTTGAAATCCAGATTTGACTAGAAATGGAAATGAAATATTGAAAGAGTTTTTAAAGTGAGATTTTAGTAATAAACTAGTGTTGGTTACTAGATTTTATGTTAGTTACTCGATTTGTTCTGCTGAGGATTTTAGAACTATCCCTCGTTCACCTACAATATTTCAGTTATTTGGTGAATTTTCTAATGGATTCTTATTCCTTCCTTTCGAAATATTTGTGGGTTTTCCAGCAGAAGACAAATTTAGAGAGAATATCAAGTGAGAGAAGCATCAGCCAGTGATCACGCCATCCCTGCAGAGCTTCTGCTGCCCTTTCCAACACTGCTGTTGCCTGATGAAAGGAGTGTTTCCGTCACTGCCGTGGACTTATTTAGGAGCTTCTTTTTTACCAATCAAATGAATCATCGTGGAGGAACACGAGGATGTTCCAAAACTGCGGAATTATCTCAGGGAGCTTTTAAATTTGCTTTGAAAAGGAGCGCTCAGAGGCTGTTTTGTCTAATTGTGTGGCTTAAACGCTCCTCTCCCAGTTTCCAGTCACAGCAAATTTATTGACGGATCAAACCACAAGCCCTAATTACGTAAGATAACGAAGATAAATTAAGCACTTCAGCCTGTGAAGATGATCAGTTATATCTTCATAGTTTTCTGGAGATTTATTATCTTCTTTTAAGTGGCACATAAACTTCCTCAAGACAAATTTTCTTTGTTAGTTCTTTGATGGCACGAGCGGAGAGCGAAGCCAGCGCTGGCACCAGGTAGTTAACAGAGCATTGGAGGCTCCTGTTGGAAATCCCAATAACAGGCTGTCCCTCCATTGATTTAGGGGTGTCTGACATCACTCACCATTGATTTCCCTTCGTTACACCAGAAAAAATTAGCAAGGGGTCCATTATGGATTAGTGGGCTCCACAGGGCTCATATTCCCCAGCAGAGCTGGCATTTATTGAAGCTTTCAGAGGAGGCCCAGGACTGTCAATCACAGGGGAAGTTAAAATTTATTTAAGTAGCTGCAGAGCAGGTTCACTTGGGAGCTCGGTCCAGTGGTTGCTTTCTGGAATGTCAGTTTTCCTCATCGATTAATGTGTTTTCCTCAGTTGCTTTTTTGTAATTACACACCTCTGGAAAAGTGGTTGCTTTGCTCAGCCACTCTACTAAAAATATGCTTTAAAAGATCTTGAAAGAAGAGTCTTTAGGACTTGAATTTTTGTGTCAGGCAAATTTTGGAGGTCTGGATGAACTGTCCAAAAAAAAAAGTTATGTACTTTATGGTCCTTTATTTCTTGTAGAAGGGTCTCTTTTATGCAAGCCCTTTTAGGGTTTGTCTTCTGGAAATAAAAGGGAGCACTTATATGTCATTTCACATTTCTCCTTCCCCACGTACTTTATAAAAACCCCCGTTGTGTAATGACAAAATTCTTCCAAAAAGCCTCAATTGCTGCTGGCGTTTTCTGGTTTGTCCTAATGCAGCACCTTGGGAGTAATTCCCCTCTTAACTTCAGGCTGCTGCTCCATTTTCTGGGATCTGTTGGAAATAAAAAGTCCCTTTTCTCCCTGTGGTTACTGTTAATATGGGGGTGGCTGAATGGGTAACATCAGAAGAGCTCAGAATTGAACTCAGGAGGAAGAATCACCTTAACTAAGAGATTAGTTGCCCATCAGATTACAAACATCATTTCAGGGTTTCTGCTGGAAAATTTGAATGGACTATGAGCAAAAAGAGGTATTTCAGTGAATTAAATATAAGCACGGCCAAGGAAGTGTCTGTGGACACAAAATGACTTCCTCAGAGAGACTTTCACCCTGCCAGCGGTTAAAGAGAGAAATTTTAAGGGGGAAGTAAAGCCACGTGAGTGGAAAAAAAAAGAGAATATTCTAAGTGACGGATAATCTGGTGTAAGACAATGAAGCCCCTTGGCTGTGATGAAGTGAGTATTTGGGGAATTCAGCTCGAAGTCACAGAGCTCCAGAAGAATGTTCCTGGCCACGGGGAGGTGTGTTAAGCCTTGGGATTCCTTGGGAACACCTGGAGCTGGGATCAGCTGTGCTGACTCAGCAGTGCTGCGCGTTGGCACTGCCCGGCCGTGACCAGGAGGAAAACGTGGCGTTCCCAAGGTCTGCCACCACGTCACCTGGCGTCTCCTGATGTCTCCCCGCTTTTGTCCCCTGCAGATCAGCCCCCTGAGGCCCCAGAGACCGAAAAGCCAAGTGATCAACGTGATGTCCAGCGAGCGGCGCTTCTCGGTGTCCCCGTCCCCCCCCGGCTGCCAGCTGAGCCCGCCCCCCATCACCCCCCGGGCCAAGCTCTCCTTCACCATCCAGCCCAGTGAGTCCCCGCTTTTACCTCCCCTTCCTTTTCCTGCCAGATTTTGGGGGAGGGATGTGTTTCCTCAGTGTTCCATTGCACCTTGGTTGGAGGTGAGTTGGTGGAACAGAGCAAGGACTTGACCCCCTGAACCTTGTGCTCCTTGGCTTTGCCGGCTGAAATTCCTGCAGTATTTTACAAAAACAAGCCATGTTTTTGCATTGGATAAGTTTGTTTTCCAGTTTTCATTAGTAATTATTTAGGTGTAGAGGAACTATCAAAAATCAGTGTTGGACTTGATACTATTTCAGGTGTTTTAAAGCATAAAGGCTTCAAAAGTAGGGGTTTTTTTTGTGATTGTACCTAAAAAGAGCTTGTCTTTGATACATTGTGAGCATAAGGCAGAAGGGAAGATAAAGGTCAGTCTCTCTGATGTATTTTTTGTTTGACATTGACATCTATCACTCAGCTTTTCTGTAGAATATCATGTTTGCTCCAGAGCTGGGTGTCATCCAACACCTATTGCTTTCACAGCACTGGTTTCCAAAAACTGGTATCCAGAGTTTGCAGTTGGCAGCCTGTGACAAAAAAAGCAAAAAAAAGATCATTTTGATACATGTGCCCAAATCCTGGTACAATAGCCAAGAGTTCCGTGTCCGTAAAGAGAAGAACAGATGATGAGTTTCAAGAAAAAAATCTTGTTTGGTACTTTTCTTTATCTTCTTTTTTTATCCTTTTCCCTTAAATAGTCAGACACCCAAAACAAGTATTTTGGTAATGCTGAGCTCTAACTCTCCCCATCTTTACAGTTTTATGGCTTTAAAATGTATATATAATATATAATTGTAATTATGTTTTCTTTTCTAATAGTTTCAAAGTTATTTACAGTTTTGTAAATCTGCTAAAAAAACTGGAAATACAGAGAAGGAGAGGTATATACTCCTGCAAATAATATTTTTAGTTGGATTAATTTTTCTTGCGCACATTTTATTAATACTTACTGAATCTCTCTTTTTAAACATTATCAGAAGTCATCATATATTTCCGACAATATTTCCGTGCTGGAGATTGATGGGTGTTCTGTAAAATAGGATGAGCTTGTTGCAATACCCGTGGCACTGCTCCCTAACCATTTGAGGAATTGCAGGGATAAAAATTTTAGGGAATTCCGAGGATAAAGAAGTTACTCCGGTGCAGAAATGGGCTAAAAGCAGTTAATGGGTTGCTGTGCAATCCTGGCTGCTTGTTAGCTGGCAGTTCGGGAGAATGGAGTGGAAAATGGGATCATTAGGTTAAGATGGGGAGAGAAAAGTCCCCTAATTGATCTCTTGCCAGCTCCAAGATCTTCCCAGTGGCACATGTCCAGCAAGGAATGGATATTCCCAGCACACTCAGCTGATGAGACACCTTGAATAATGACAGTGAATCAGAAACGTTGAGTAATTATTTGTGCAGTGACCACGGTCGGCTTGCTGGATTCAGCAGGAGAAAATGAATAGATCTGTAGAAATGATCTCCTGGAAACACGACTGGAGAGTCCCGTGGTTTGTGTTCGATCCCTGTTTCTGCAGCAGGGGAGAAGCCTCCTGGATTCCATTAAATTATTGGAGAGATCAATTAGTCAGGGCACGTAATTGTTCGTCAATGTAGAATATTGTTGCTCTACTAAAGCGTTTTCCAGACTAAATGCAAAGATGTTGTCAGTGGATTTTATGAACTCTTCATGTGGCTGGACATGCTCTGTCCACAGTTCCAGGGATTTACTGCTCTCCTGCAACAGGATGAGGTTGGGAAGGTCCCACAGACAGGCTGTGGGAATACAGTGAGGGCTGAAAGGAATCCGGGCTGGAACACGAGCTGGGAATGTAGGGAAAGGCAGGGAAGCAGAAAGGACCAGGCAGGTTGTTGAAGCAGGGCTCCCTCCACACCTCGGTTCCTTTGCAGCTCAAGTGAAAGCATTTCTCACCTGCCTTTCCCATGGGTCTTCCAAAGATTTGTTAAAAGAAACCAAGGATTTGGGTAACTCCTGGCAAAACTGGCCTTACCATCCTCTTGTAGACCTCTTAGTCTATGTGTGAAGGCTTAGATGAAGCTGGAAGTTACGTCGTGGAAGAAGGTGGACCATGGTAGTTGAAAAAATATCATGTGAGATGCAAAGTTGAAGTATTCAGGGCAGTTAAATTCCCTTTATTTTGGGGTAATAGTGGGTTCTTACACTAATTTTCAGTTTCCACCCAAGGAATGGCTACAGTGAGACCTAAAAACATGGCTTGTTTATAGGAAATATGGAAAGGTCTGTCTTTCCAAAGCAGGATTCAAGGTTCTGCCAAAGATGTAGCTAAACACTCTAAGGAAAATGCCTTTTCCCAAACATTTCCCAGTATTATCCTAAACTGCAGGAAAACCCCAACTGGATAAATGCATATATGGATGTAGATAAGATTTAGAAACAGATCGATGTGTAGTTGTGGGTGAGAGGTCCAGCATGTGTGTTGTTTTGTGACATTAATGGTCTCAAATGCTTGAGGTCTTGGGCTGTGCAGAATGGCCAGGAAATCCCTACGGAATAAAAAGGGAAGTTCATCCACAGCATCCGTATCACAAATTCCCAGGTGCATGTTTAATGACACGAGCTTAGCAGAGGCAGATCCTCATGGAGATCTTTGAAGGAAAGTGTGAGAAATAAATAGTTGGGGAATGGAGAAATCCTCTGGGTGTGGAAAAGCAAGGATGGAAAACAGGAGCAGTGGGAAACGCCCCAAGAAATTCAGGTCCTGGAGGGCAAATGTTCTTCAGCCTAATGGAGAAGAAGCCACTGAAAGTTTGAAGGGCCAGGATGGGAGATAATCTTCTTTTAGTGTAGTGGAAAGTTCAAGTGAAAGTATAAAGAGTGAAATTGGAGTTTTCAGTGCCCAGTCAATGCAGCCACCTTAGAGTTAAATGGTGTTAGTCCGAGCCTATTTGACAGAGCAAAAACATCACCCTTTCAACAAGATATTGGTGTGAACTGGGCAATAAAACATCTGCACAAACAAGCCCCCCACTTGTTTCAGAGATCACCCCAGTAAAAGAAAACAAAAATAACCTCATTTTTTTTGCTATTCCTGAATGAACCCCCCTGATTTGTAAAAAGTACTTTTGGTTTCTTCTCTTGTAGAGCTCCCTGGGGGTTTTGCCCATATGAAAGTGAGTGAATTACCCTGGAATACACCATGGGTGGATTTCTCCCCCAAAAACCTATGTATCATTCAGGCCTCAATAAACTTTATTGTCCCTCGGGCTGTTCACGGCGAGGACCTGGGAGGATTTATCTGCTCAGAAAAGGGAACTTTCTCCCCAGCAAACAGCAATAATGAATGTTTGGTACCTTCTCGTGCGTGATTTTATTTACTCAACAACTAATGGCCGCTCATTTATTATACTTACCTGGGGCCTGGAAGTTGTTGAGGGAGATGGAGTTAATTCTGGGCTTTCCTTTGTGCATTTTATTAACGAGAAGCTTTTATTTTGCTGGGGGAAGGTCAGGAAAGCTTATCTTGGTTCTATTTTCTTAGTGCGCTTCGCCAAGCTTTTAATGTACAAGGTGAAAAGGCAGAGTTAGAGCTGGGAAAATTATATTTGCTAAGCTGCGAATATTTGGGTGTGAAATCTGAAGTGAAAATTCCCTTTTATTAAAAACAGGGAGCCATTCAAGTATTTTGAGGGCATTTTAAACTGAGCCCAACGTGACCCCCCCAGGGCAGCTTCCCATCGACACAGGGCTGGGCATTTGCTCTGCTTTCCCTTAGAGTTCCTCTTTGGATGAGCTGGAGGTAATTCCAGAGGCTCTGGAGAGCAGGCAGAGGGATGCAGTATCAGAGCCCTAAGGACTGGCTCAAGCTGCAGTGTTGGGTGAGATTGGATTTAAGATTTAGGTTGGGAAGGAATTGCTGGCTGGGAGGGTGGGCAGGCCCTGGGCCAGTTTTCCCAGAGAAGCTGTGGCTGCCCCGGATCCTTGGAAGTGTCCAAGACCAGGTTGGATGGGGCTTGGAGCAACCTGGGCTAGGAGGAGGTGTCCCTGCCTGCGATGAGATGATCTTGAAGGTCCCTCCCAACCCAACCCAACCCATCGTGTAATTCTCAGATTGAGCTGCTGAAAGAGTTAACCCAGTGTTGGTTTTCACAGATCTGGAGCTGAATGGAATGTCCAGCTCTGACATCCCGGACGTTCCTCCCCCCCTGCCCCTGAAGGGAAGCACGGCCGACTACGGGAACCTCATGGAAAGCCAGGACTTGGTCAGCCCGACCTCCCCCCCTGCCCATCAGCGGGTGAGTCTCCCAGGCAGTGGTGCCTTTCTGCAGTTCTCTGTGCCTTTGTGCCTTGAGCAATGCCAGGTGAGAGGGGATCCTGCTCCTGGGTGTGTCAGCAGGTCCAGAGGGTTCTGCAGTTGCCGTGTGCGGAGTGGGAGGGAAGAGCATCTCGTGGGGACCCACCTGAGAAGGCAAGTCTGAGCCAAGTGTGTTCAGAGGGAGCTTTAACCAACAGGATAAAGTCTCTGCAGCAAGGTGGATTTAACAGCCTCTTCTGCTGGCTCAGGAAAGGAAATAAAACGTGTTCCTGCTGTCTTTCCTTTCTACAGCTCCATTCTAGTGACATTCAATCGCCCCTTGTTCCCCCAAGGCAAACACACGAGGTCCCTTTGAGGGAAGGAGCTCACAAACTCCTCATCATCAACAGGGTTTTGAACTTTCTGGGGAAAATACACTTTTTTTCAGCTTTGTTTCCTGGAGCCTGGAAGCTTTTAAAAATAATTTGGTCCTTTTCTTTAAAGCAGCACTTTTGAGAGGGGGCATTGATTTTCTTTATGGAGAAAGAAAAGAGGTTTACAAGGGGTGTAGTGGGTTGACCCTGGCTGGTGCCCACCAAAAATGCTCCATCACTCCCTTCCTTAGCTGGACGGGGGAGAGAAGATATAATGAAAGGCTCCTGGGCTGACATAAGGGTAGGGAGAGTTCACTCACCAATCACCATCATGGGCGAAACAGGCTCTACTGGGGGAAATGAATTTAATTTATTACCAACCCAATCAGAGCAGGGCAATGAGACCCCACGAGCTCACAAGTCCTGCCATCAGACATGGGGGAAACTTCTGGCATCTTCTTCCAGAAGCAACCCTTGCAGCCCCCCCAGCACCTAAACCTTCTCCCACAAACCCAAACCGAGGGGTTTTCTTTTCTTTGACTTTGAAATGAATAATTTAGACCAAGCTGGTTTTTTGTGGAAAAATTTTCTGTAGTCCTCTGTTTGCAGACGTGTCTTCCTGGAGTGCTCTGAAGTTCATCACTGCAATGACATTCTCTTGAGTAATTTGCTTTTCAGTAAATTTTGTGGCTAGAGAAAGCATTTCTGAGCTAGTGAGTCAGGCAGGAATTTAGTTTAACTCTGGGAATAACACAGACCATCCCAGTGCACAACAGCTTTTTCCGTGGTGGAAAGGACAACTGTATCTAGTGGTATAAATAATTCCTATTGTAGCAGGAATTCAGTGTTTATAGGCTAAATGGGGAAAAAAACAGATGTAGAACTAACTTCAGGAACGTCAATAGTGTTGTTCAAAACAACACGTTTTGCTCTTTATATGCATTTCCTGAAAAATTCTTTGTTCCCATCCTCTCTTCCATAGTTGTTCTTCCCCATGGCTGGGTGGTTTTGGTAAATATTTTCACTTTTCCTCTCCTTTCCACCACAGCAGACTCCACTTTTAACCCATTTCCCTGGTGTCTCTCCCGTCTGTCCTGAATTCAGACCTCTAAGTGGAAAATTCCAGCCTGTACAGCGGGGCTGCCAGGAGGCTTGTCTCGGGAATCCTGCTTCGGGAAGAAAGCTGAGAAATTCAAATGAGCATTCAGATTTCTTGAACTCCTTCCTGCGTGAGCTCCAGAGTAGTAAATCCATTTCGTATGATATACTACAAGGTTTGGGTCGTGGTGGTAGCTCAGGATTGCTTATGTAAGTTCAATTTTTAACTAAAAAGCATTAAATTATGGTGAGGAAGAAAATCCAGGTAGCCAGGAGGTTTTTTCCTTCCTCCTGAGGCTGTTTGAAGGGGTGTCCACCCCAGGGACAGACGTTGGGTAGTTATTGTGTGATTCCAAATGCCATCTCGCTGTGATGGTTGGAGACAACTCAGGTCGTGGCCTCAGCCTCATGAAGATGTGACCTCGTGAAGCTCCTGGACCTGCCATGAGCAGCGTTTCCACATCATTAAATGGAACTTCATAAAATACTAGCAACGTGCTCCCTTGGCTTTCTGCAAAGTTTTAGTCAGCTCTTAATATTTTTGCTCTTTGCAGCCTTGATTTTTCAGACTCCTGTCATTTTTTTAATGTTTTGTCACTGTGGACACAGACCCTATTTTTTAACATGCAGTGTTGAAGGGCCTCAGGACTTAAGCACGACTAAGAAATGCAATCAAATATAGGCTGCATCTCCTTGGCTAACCGTCCAAAATTTGCATCTTCTTATCTCACTGTCCAAAATTCACATCTTATTTAACTGCCCAAAATCATCTGCAGCCTCTGTATTTTTATAAACTTGCCAAGGCGAGGGAATGTCATTTCAAAGTCTGGAGGAAGGATCCAAAGCAGATTTGTCACAAAGCCACACGTATTAGTTCTGGAATTCATTTTAGAAAAGGTTTCTAATCTTATAACAATCACTCTGTGCCTTTATTTCATCAGCCTTGTAGGAAGGAAGCTGCTAAAGAACATAAAGAAAATGAGCAGTGCTGGACATGAAGATCAGATGGGTAAATTCTTATTGCTGCTGTGATTAAATCCCACTCCATGCTTTTAATGCCTTATGTTTCATGGGTCAAATAGCTCCATAATTCATAACTTGATCATTCTCTGCCTAGTAAACTGATCAGCTTTTAAATTACACCAGCTCTGTATCAGTGAAGCAAAACAGTAAAACATATTAGAGATAAGATTATCATAGTGGCTTTTAAACTGGAAAGATCTCCTTGTGTGAGGAATTATCAGGGTTTTCGCTCTGCTTGTCTTGCAGGGGCTTAGGAAAGCCAAGTGCTGTAGTGAACTGAAAACAGGCAGCCAGAAATGCACCAGATGCACCCAGTCAAACTGCAGGCAATAATGTCATTTAGTGTCTGAGACAGCAATCGTGGATTATTTGGAGTCCACTGTTACCTTGTCTGTCTTAAGTCTCTTATCCAAATATCTCATTACAATTTTCTCATTGTCGCCCCACTCGTTGTTAGCTGTGAGACCCTTCTGTATATATTGTCTTGCACCAAGTGATTTGTTCTGCTAAAAATGTTCTTAATGATATATGGGAACATAAAAAAAGCAGTCTATGACTCCTGCAAGGATTATTATTACATCAAGGGATTCCTTTAGGCACTTATCATTCTTTATGGGTTCATCCTCACCCTTGCATACAAATCAACCGCTCGCTTTGTATTCACGGCGAGAAGGGAGCTCCAAGAAAATAGACACAGGAGCACTTGGGTTTATGATATTGGCTATTACACTTACTAAGGGTTGGATAATGGTCTGGATGAGAACATCTCCATCAATCCAGCTTAGGTAGACCTTGGATGGGAGGGATGGTGAAGGCTGGAGCGGCGCATTGGGCGAGGAGCGGAACGGTCTCCTGTGGTGCCTGGTTTGACTCTCTGGGATCCTGCTGTGTGAGGGGTATTCGCATATGATGGAGGAACATATTGAAATATAACACCCCGAAGGAAGAAGCCAGGGGGATTTTCGGTGTGTTGCAGTGGATGTGCTGCAGTGCTGAATATTCTCTCTTGTATCAGCTGCAGTGGGCAGGAAGTGACCTTGAAGGCTCCAGTAAATGTGTTGTCTTGTCCTCATGTGGACAAAGAGGCTAGGAACCAGCTGGAAGTATGGAGGCAGCAGGTAACTAGGGAACAGCAGCCTCCAGTGGAGGGACAGCAGCATCCCTGCTCTCTGTGACCAGTGACAGGACCCAAGGGAGCAGCTGGGGATGAGTCAGGGAAGGCTGAGGTTTGAGACTGGGAAAAGGTTGTACCCAGAGGGTGATCGGGGACTGTCCCTCCATCCCTTGTCCCCAGTCCCTCTCCAGCTCTCCTGGAGCCCCTTTAGGCTCTGCAAGGGGCTCTCAGGTCTCCCTGGAGCCTTCTCTCCTCCAAGTGAGCCCCTCCATCTCTCCCAGCCTGTCCCCATGGCAGAGGGGCTGCAATGATCCACTCTGAGATACTCAAAGCAATTCCACCTTGCCCATTCGGGGGATCATTCACACTGCCCAGGGTGGCACTGCTTGCAGGGGGCAGGTGGGAACACACCAAGTGCATCTCCACCGAAGGATTCTTAAAACTCCCTTTTCTCACCCAAATGCACTGCAGGAAGAGGAAAGGCTGCGACACAGTCAGAGGACACTCTAATGGGTGACGTGCAACGACAGGGCTTAACCAGCCATTTTACCCCCGTTACCTGCCAGGTTTTCCAGCTGGCTCAAGCAGCCAATTAGCTTAACCCGGGTGGAATTTGGTTCCCATCGGAGCAGTTGGGCTGTTCCCCCTGCTGGTGCGTTGCCACCCTCTGCCAATGGCACCGTTCTCCTGCCACGACCCCACCTGAATGTTCTTTTTCAGTGCAGAGGTTGTTTTTTCCTTGCTGCTTGTCAGGCTGCTCAGCTCTGTGCTGAAGGAGCAACTCAGAGCTCAGGATCTGAAAGCGTTTACAGTCCTGGGGAGCTGCTGGTCTATTTACATCCCTCATCTCCTGCTTCTGACCTAATTAGATCCATTAATCCTTCCAACTTCAAGTGCATCTTATTGGATCTCCGGAGCTTGTCATGTCGATGACCATGGAATTTCAAAGCAAAAGAATAAAGGAATAAATCTCACACAGTGCCACAAGGACCATTTTTGAAAATCAAATTTTGTTCGATTTTGTTTTTCTGTATTTTCTGAATGAAAAACAGTTTTGCTTCTTAGAGGAAAAAAAAAAAGCATTTTCTCATCTTCTGTAATTGATTTTTACTCCGTCCTGAACAGTGAGTTTATATCTGGAAGAGAACGGAGACAAATGTTTTCGAACCTGATTCTTTTCTGTCTGAGGGAGGGGGAAAAAAAAAGAAAGCAAACAAATGGGAGCAATTTCATGTTTGAAGCAGAAGGAACAGATTGTTTCCTTGTTGCAGATGTGCCTTTTACATAAGGTTTCTGCTTCCCCTGAGGTCCCCGTGAGTCAAGGATTCTGCCCAAAATAGGTTGGGATGTGAACCAGCCATCTCTGTCAGTCTGTCAGAAAGGAAAGAGATGCTTCAGGATCCCCAGTTAACCACTGAGAGATAAACACGGACTCGCCAAAGCTGCTCTTAATTAAATGTAAAATCAAGGGAAACTCTGGGTTTATTTTAAAGTTTCTAAGGGGAAGCGCAGCAAAAATGAGCCTTATAAGGCTGATAATGGTTTTTTGGGAGTGGTGTTAAAGGCAGAGAGGAAGTGTGCCTGAATTTCCTGCTGTCCTGGGATAAAAGGCAGGATGTATCCACCCTGGCAGTTGCACTTCCAGAGTGGCATGTTTTGTGGTGCTAATTTCTCAATAATGTCTCCCCAGCCAGCCTCACACATCCTACTTAATATATTCTCTGGTAGCTTATTATATAAATGAACATGTGCTAAATTTATCCAACTTTCTAATGGAAATTGTAAATTCAATTATAATAATTATCTACCTATCTCTGTTATTTCTTTCTGCCTAATTTGCTTGCAGAGTGTGAGCTCTGGTAGGTTTGGAGCTTGTTATTTATAGCATATATATTTAGCTTCTTCTCATTGTATCTGTTCTTGGGAAGCAGGTTTTCAGGCTCATTTGATTGTTCTCTGATCAATATGAAGGGCTCATTTGGTTGAGAAATGCCTTTGATCTAATTGAATTGAGAATTATTGCCAGTGTGGTGTTATTTAAATTCAAAATGGATTTTCACAAATGATGCTATCAGCAGAGTTCGGGCAGGGGTTTTTTTGGGGGGGATAAATATGAAGTTCAGGAGGTCGTCTGAGAGCAGAGCACAGAGGAAAGTTTTCTGTTTTGTGTATTTATATATTGTAATTATTTTAGAGGGGCACCTGTTTATTGAGTTGTGGAATGAATGGCATCTCCGTGGGCGGTTGTTGCATGTTGCACGTTGATGCTCTGCGGACCACCAGCGATTGCCAAGGTTTGCCCAGAGCCCCTGCCTGGATACAGGACTGTGATTAAGCAGGTCCTCAAAGATTTTGAAACCTTCAGATCCCAATTAACAATCCAGCTCTTCCTCAGATGTCTCAGTAGGGATTCAGGAGTTAACATGCCAAGGGTTTGCTCAGGTAGAGGGAATGTTTCGCTGTTCTGACTGTGCCACTTCAAAGGCAGATCAGCAGTGGCATTTGAACTAAAAACCAACCAAATCTTCAGTCTGGCACTTAGTACAGATAAATTCTTACATCATCTGCTTTCCATAGTAATCTTTTGACTTGGTTTTCCAACTCAGAGATCATCGTGTCCCACTGGAAGGTGGGAATACGTAGTGCCCGCTTTGGAGCCTGCTCTGGAAAATCAGAGAATCGTTTATGTTGGAAAAGACCTGGGAGATCATCGAGTTCCCCATCACTCCCAGGGCCACCACTACCCTGTGTCCCCAGGTGCCAGGCGTGGGCGCCTCTTCCCCAGGCAGGCAGGGGAACGCGGCATTCCAGACAAGAGGCATCCCGTGGCTCCGAGTGCCTCGCTCTCGGTCCAGAGTTTCTCATTCAGCAGCACATTAAACCCAGTTATTTCCGAGGTGCCAGCTCCGAAAGCGTTTTGTAGCCAAGGAGGGAGGTGAGAGCAGGCACATCCGTGCAGTGGTGCTGCCGGAGGGGCTGGGAAAGGGAGAGCACACGGAGCAGAACGGAGAGGCAAGCTCAGGGCATGGCTTACCTGGTGGCACTTTGGGATCCCTCTTCATCTGCCAGCAGGGAGAGCTGGGAGGAGTGAGAAGAACTTGTGAAACTCATTGAAAAGTAGTTCCATGCAGGTAGGATACAGGAAAAATATTCCAGCTGAAATCCAGCCCCCCCGGCTCAGCCACTTTGCAGCCTTACAGTTCTCTTTAGTCTGTGCTTAGTAAAACTGCCTGGATTTGTAGCTTCACCTTCTTAAAACCTGCTTGGAACAGGGTGTTTAGTTGCCTTAAAGGCACCTTTTCCTTCTACTCTTACACATCTCTGAAAACTGCCAGTCAAACTCCCAGTCACGAGGTTGCAGAGCATTGAGGAGGAGAGGCTGAGGTGTCCTGGCATCCCCCTGAGCCGCTCAGCTTTTTGGGACAGCATTTTGGGTAGCTTTTAGAGGGAAGAGCCTTGTTACTGATGCGTTCCCCGTGCTTTCTCAGTGCCAGGATCCTCCTGATCCTGAGAACTCAGGAGTTCTGCTGTCCAGGCAGTGGCTGCAGTGGAGCACTGCAGGTGCTGGGACTGGTCCCGCAGCGCTGGCCGAGGAATTTTGGCAGAGGTGGTGCTTGTTGGGAGCGTGTGGAGCCAGCACTGAGTGCTGGGTGGCTGAGGAGGGACGGGGACAGCGCGACACCAACGAGTGGCAATGGGAAAGCATCCTTAGGCTCGGAGGGGAGGGGGAATCTTCAGGGAAAACCAGCCCAAAGAGCATTTCTGAGCTGTGGGGCTGCAGCACAGCCTGGGAGCACCGAGGGGAAACCTGCCCAGCCAGAGGTGTAACACCCTGACTGCAGTGTTCCCAGGCTCCTCCTGACACAGATCTGATCATATATATGATTTAACATTAGAAAAAAAATCTTCATTTCCATAATGGCTTTTTTAATTTGTTCAATTAGTGGATGATTCTAACTGGGGGTGCTCTTCTGTTGTGCGATACATGGAGCGATTTAAAATACGTGGCTGTGAACAGTCTGCATTCCTATTTTGAATATTTTAATTATAACTGTGTGATAGTAAATTGCATCTTACTTATCTCTTTAAGTGGTTCTAAATTGTTTCCCTTTTTTCCTTTTTTTTTTCTTTTTTTGTAATGATTTCTGTTCTAAATGTGCAAAATCCCAGACATAATGGAAAAGCAATGAAGCCCTTGCTTCAGCTTGCTTTTGAAGCTCCGAGTGCCTGGAGGCTGAGGGCAATCAATACACACCAAGGAATCAATATCCTATCATGATATAAAGTGGGGAATTATAAACTTCTCCAGTGCTTTTGCAAGATCTTTCCTGAAATATTGAGCTAATTAATCCTGAACCCCTGAGAAATTTTTTTTTTCTTTTCATTGTCAAAAATCAAAGTTATATTTCAAGCCCGTGGCTGAGGGCGCTGGGTGTCCGCAGCAGCAAGTGCTGCGGGGAGGTTTGGGTGAGTCAGAGGCTGCAGACCCACCTGCTGGCTCTCACAGCTCTGTGTGCATCTGGAAAGGTTTCCAGACTCCGTGCGTTGCTAACAGCATCTGTCCAAATTGGTTTCTTGCAGCACCTGCCACCTCCTCTCCCCAGCAAGACTCCGCCGCCGCCGCCTCCAAAGACGACTCGCAAGCAAACGTCTGTTGACTCTGGGATTGTCCAGTGAAGAAGGAAGCGGGTTCTTTTGTCCAAAGATAAAGCTGTAACAATTCATTTCCCTGAGTATTTTATGGTATATAATGTTTACCTCATTCAGGTGTGCAGTATCTAACATTTAGTGCAATGAGTCTAACTCCGTAAGAAATCCATTTCCAGCCATGGAACCAACACTACATCCTCCCCTCTTTGGGGGGTTATGCCCTCCCATAACTTGAAAGAAATCTGGATTTCTACTTGAGACCTGGAGGCATCCATCGACTGACAGTACCCTCTTCCTAAACCTTCTCCCAGGCACAGAGCCGGCCGTGGAGATCCAAGTGAGAGCTGCATGTTTTGTACCTGAAGCGTTCAGGTAGCTCCGGAGTTCAAAATGAGCTGAGTTTCTTGTACCTGCTCTCGGTGTATATAGGAATCGATGACAATGTTCACATTGAATTCGGTGCACGTGGAGAGGCTTCCCAGGGAGGTGAGGCTGCTGTAGCACTTCCCCAGATAACAGGGATTTGAGCCCGGGGCTGAATATCAGACACGACTCGTTTGTGAAATGTGCCTTCTCTTTAATTGGTCTGTGTTACAAAGAAGCTGGTTTGGCCGTCTTGGCCACGGAGACCGAGTTTGAAATTTCTGGTGACAGGAAGAAAAGTGCCAGCAAAACCTCAGCCCTGGACAGGAGGAGAGTAGGCTTCAGGTGCTCAGGGAATGAGTACAGTCCTCTGGAAACATGTTTCTGTAGGGTCCCTCAGTGCTGGTCACTTTTCAAACATCACCTCCTAAGGGCACAGGAGCAATTCCTAAATGTTCTAAGTCAGGCAGGCGAGGCAGAAAGTGGCTTGGCTGAGCAGGAATCTTCTCTTGGAATTGAGGTGGAAAAGGAAGGTGTGTGCCCAGTGGAAGCAAGGTCAGGTGACATGGGAAGAGCATAGAGATGCCACTCACCACTGCAGGGAGAAAGTTTGTGTGGCTGAAGGTCAGTTGGAGTTGGAGCTGCCAGAAATGTGGGGGACAATAAAGAGAGTTCTTTCAAATATATCGATGGCAATAGGCAGTGTAGGAATATCATTGGCCCATTCCAGGATGGGAATGGTCACCTCCCACACAGAGACCAGGACAAGGCAGAGGGTTTAATGCTTTCTTTGCCTCTGTCTTCAACATTGGTGATGGACCAAAGGGGTCTGAGTGCCCTGAGCTGGAGGACCATGGCTGTGAGAATGGCCAGCTCCCAGTCAACCCTGAATTGTGTGGAATCTGCTGCTCCAGCTGGACCCCTGCAAATCTCTGGGCCCTGATGGGATTCATCCCAGAATCCTCAAGGAGTTGCTGATGTCATCACAAAACCTCCCTCGATGACTTTTTAGTAGTCTTGGGAATTCAGGGAGGCTCTGTCTGACTGGAAAGTAGTAAATGTTGTCCCAGTTTTCAAGAAGGGCAACAAGGAGGACCCTGGAAACTCCAGGCCTGCCATGTCACTTCAGTGCCTGGTAAAATCATGGAAAAGATTATTCTGGGAGGGATTGAAAAATACCTGGAGGACAACACAGACAGTGGTCAGTGCCAGCAGGGCTTCAGGAGGGAAAAGTCCTGCTTATCCAACCTGGTTGCCTTTTACCACAAGGAAGCCCACTTGGCTGACCAAGGGAAGCCAGCTGATGGAATCTTTTTGGATTTCACTAAAGCTTTTGATCCTGTCTCTCCCAGGATACCTCTGGACAAACTGTCCAGCCCACAGCTGGATAAACACATCATTTGGGGGATGAGCATGGGTTGGGCACAGAGGGTGACAGTGACTGGGGTGACATCAGACTGGGGACTGTCACTAGTGGGGTTCCACAGGACTCTGTCCTGGGCCCTGTGCTCTTCAACATCTTCATCAGTGATTTGGATGCAGCACTGGAGGGGCACTGAGCCACTTTGCAAGTAACCCAAAACTGGGAGGAGCTGTTGAGTCCCTGCAGAGAGACCTGGACAGATCAGAGGGCTGGGAATCACCAGCCATGGGGAGTTCAACAAGGGCGAGTGCCGGATTCTGCCCCTGGGATGGGGCAACCCTGGATGGACAGACAGACTGGGGAATGGGAGGCTGGAAAGCAGTGCCAGGGGGTCCTGGTGGGGGGGCAGTTGGTCACGAGTCAGCAGAGCCCTGGAGCCAGGAGGGACATCCCTGTCCTGGGGGGCATCAGGGCAGGGAGGGGATTGTCCCGCTCTGCTCTGCACTGGAGCGGCCTCACCTGCAATGGTGGGGCAGGTTGGGGGGACACAATGGGAGGGAGAGATGGAACCTTTGGAGAGTGTCCAAAGGAGGGCAAATGATGGGGAAGGGCCTGGAGGGGCAGCATGTGAGGACACTGAGGGCACTTGGGGTGTCCAGCTGGAGAAGAGGAGACTGAGGGGAGACCTCATGGTGTTCTTCACCATCCTCCCGATGGGCAGTGGAGGGGCAGGTACAGATCTCTTAGCTCTTGCAACCACTGACAGGACTTGAGGAAATGGCTGGAGCTGTGTCTGGGCAGTTTAGGTGGGATCTCAGGGAAAGGTCCTTCCCCCAGAGGGTGGTGGGCACTGCCCAGGCTCCCCAGGACAGTGGGCACGGCCCCAAGGCTGCCAGAGCTCCAGGAGGGTTTGGACAACAGGACAGGGACAAGGTGGGATTGTTGAGGTGTCTGTGCAGGGCCAGGGGTTGGACTCGTGTCCGTTCCAGCTCAGTGTGTTCTGTGATTCCGTGATTAATGGGCTTTATAAAATTAATTGTTGCTGCTCAGCCATTGCCATTTTCATTCAGTTGGATCTGCTGGGTGTCCATCATGGGATAAAGCAGGGAAGCCTTGGAGCTGCCAGCAGGCACGAGCACATGGAACAGAGGAGTGGGCAGGTAGGAGACTCCTGGGCATTCTGAACCTCAATCTGAGTGCAGGAATGGGAAGAGCTTTCTCCTTTCTTTAATGTGTAATATTTCCTGTTGGATTAGGATGAACTGAACGGAATCACTTTGTCCTTGTGCCATCATTCTGTACAGCGTTTGTATATATGATGGTTTTTAGAATGTTTTCCTTTTTATGGTGCCTGCTTTTCATGTAATAATGGATTAATGTGCCTGCAAAGAATGCCTTATGTATTTTTAATTTCCTAATTACCGAAAGTGTAAAAAAAAGCATTTTTTTTTTCAGATATTAAGCTCTGAGAAATATCAGACAATGATGGGATGGGGTTTGGGGAGGGAGGAAAGAAACTAACTTTATACTCTAGTGTTTTTTATTGTCATCACACTTTTGTTTTTTTACTATCTACAATCTTTTTACTCTTACAGTAGATTGTTTTTAAATATACCACTGACTCCAAAAATAAAATCCTATTTTAAAAACTTGTGTAAGAAAACGAATACATTTCCTGGGTATTTTCCATCCTCACTGCAGAGGTTCAGGAGCTGTTGCACTCTGTAGAGGGCTACGCGTAGACTCACTTTTTTTCCAAGTGATTTTGGGGGAAACTCACCACAAAGCTGAGATGTTTCATTGTGCTGATTTGAGTATTCCTGCAGGTGGGAGCTCAAACACACATCAGCACCAGGAACACCCATCCTGCAGGCTGCCCGTGTCCATGGTGATGGCTTATGTATCTTTAAGTTATCTGTTGCTACACACTTCAGAAAACAAATGAGTTTTAGGTAATATTTTCCACCTCAAGTACCTGCTACTTGATGCAAGTTGCAAGCAGAAGTGACTTTACACGGCAGTAAAACCACAGTGTTGTTACAAAGGCAGAAAAATTGCCTTTCTCATAAAAAGTGCCTCCAATGGTCAATTAGATATTCTCATCTTTTTTTGCCTTAAACCACCGTGTCACTTTGGATCAAACAAACACCCTTCTTCTTGCTATAAAATCAGCTACCAGAGCATCTCAGAGTTTACTCGGGGATACCCTGCTGCAATTCCCTTTGTTTTGTTCGTGTAATGTCTCTTCAGGAGGAGCACTCGGGGAAGGGCTCCTGGCTGCAGTCCATCACGTGCTCGTTCCGTACACAATCAATAACGTATCACAGCTTTAATTCTGTAAGTCTTTTATTTAATTGAGAATTGCTGCTCCTGTTGCTGCCTGGGAGATGGCTCTGGGATGCTGGTGAGTTTCCCTCTTCTCTGTTCCGTTTGCTTTCTAAAAGATTGGAAGAGCTTTCACATCGACCTTTAACTGGATGCCTGTAAATTGTATTTCTGATCATGTGTTTGTTTTCACACGTCCTTTGCAAATTCCTGTGCTCATGCAAGTGTTATAATTTGGCCCTGTGAGACTCCTCAAACAAGAGCTGCACTTTCAAATGGGTCTTGCAGTACAAACTCTCAATCTCCTCTGTGTGTGTGTTTTACAAATGCACACCCTGAGCCTGGGAATTGAAAATCAGACTCTCGGGTTCGCTCTCAGACCCAAATTGTCACTGGTTTTACAATCTAGCAGCTTCTGGGCTGTAACTCCTATAGAACCCAGCGGGAACAAATCATTGCCCTCCTCCAAGTGTGGTAAAAACACACCTCAGCAAATCCAGGAACTAATTTGGGTAGAGGCTCTGAGCAGTGAGCAATGCTGGGAAGGCTGGTATTTCTCCTGGTTCGCTCCCTCCCTTTGCATTCCAGCTGGGAGTCAGGGCATCCCAGTGCCATAGGAATTCCTTGTCGCATTGTTTGCAGCTGAGCTGGTGCACAAGAGCTCCCTATGAAACAGCACAGAGCAGGAAGGTTGGTCGATTTTAACCAAAGGGGTGGCATCTCCCGTGTCTCTCATCTGCCCTGTTTCTGGGGGAATTCATCCCTTGGAGGCTTCAGGTGACTCTTTGGCTTTCCCCACCTCAGTGCCTTGAGTGGACACGGTGGGATTGGGATTGCCAGGTGTATTTGTCACTGCTTTGTCTTCCTGCCAGCTCTCCTGGTGCCTCCACGCCCACAGGTCCCACTTCATTCAACTCAATATTTCTGCTTGGAAAGGTGACCGTAGCAAAGCTTTTCCAGGGCTTTAGCAGGATCCACAGGGGCCAGGGATTTACCTCGCACCACGGGCAGTCCCTTTGCTCAGCCCTGAGAGCGGCACCATTTGTGGCCTTTTGGACACAAATGCCCCTGAAAGGAGAAGCTCAGAGGTGTCAAGTTCCTCCATAATGTGAGAAAACACATTTCAGTGGGCAGTGATTTTCACTTCTTGAGAAGCAGCTTGAATGTCCTTGGTGCAAGTCAACCCCCTGTGCCAGTGTGAGAGGCAGGAGCCCTTGGTGCCATTGTCCTGCCCGGTGGCAATGGGAGTGACAGGGTGGGTCCTGCAGGAGCCCAGAGCAGCTCCTGGCAGTCCCACACGAAACCACAACACATCTGTTTGGCTTTTAATCAAATTTATTCGCAGGGGGAAGCTCAACGCAAAGGTCACTTCTTAAGCTGGTTCCCATAATTGACATTTATGATTACTGAAATGTCTCTGAGGCTAAAAATGTTTTTAAATTCAGTTTTGTCTTAACAAAGGCATTCTTCTTTACCTTGGATTTCTGTGATATGTGACTTTACAGAGGAACATGATAAAAAGTTTGCAGGGCATGTGTTTATGCTTATGCTTTATCAATGAGATATTCCTGTGAGTGCACATACGTATATGTATTCATGCACACACATCAAAACACGCATTTTTAATATAAAATACCTCCTTTGATTGTCTAATTGAGGTGTCCACCTCCTTGCTTCACATTAGACATCTTCCCTATCAATTCATGTGGCCTTTTTGGGGATCATTCTGTGCCAGAAGCTTCATGTAGTGTTGTTGATGCCAATGGACTTGTGGTGGATGTTCATCATTACCTGATTTTGCCAAGGGTTATTTGTCTAAACAAGTAATTTCTTGTGTATGTATTGACAAAATCAGGTGAAATAAGCAGAAAAATTTCTTACAATATTTACAGCTGGAGTCCCCATCCCTGGAGGGGTTTAAAAGCCCTGTGGATGTGGCACCTGGGGACATGGGTTAGTGTGGCCTTGGCAGTGCTGGGGGATGGTTGGACTGGATGGTCTGAGAGGGCTTTTCCAACTTGAATGATTCTGGGATTCAAACCTGAAGTACTTTACCCCCAAGCTGAAGGCAGAGGAAGGGGTGGCAGAAATGGATTTAAATTCAGGGCAAGGCACTCTGGGTGCCACCATGGACAAGACATTCCCAGCTGCAGCAGGTCTCCCAGGAGGATGGGTGGGGAAGGGATCCTTCCTGTCCCTCAGCACGGAGCTGTGGTTCCTGCATCCCTCTGCACAGAGCAGGTAAGGCATTTTCCAGTTTGTACCTCCCCTCCCCTCGGGACAAAGCAAGAAGCTGGAGCACGTGTGGAAAATGCCCGTGAAGGACACACCAAGCACTGGAGTGATGGTGAGCACTGAAACTCAGGGTTTCCCTTGTTTCCTCAGTTTTCGGTGGTAATGGGAAGCGTGAGGTCCGGCTGCGCTGACATTTCAATTTCCTCTTCTTCTCCCTCTGTACTTTTCATGGAGCTGAAGTGAATTTCAGGCTTGCAATTGCCTTCTTCTTGGGGATGCAGAAACATGTGGACCAGTGTAAATACTTGGATATTGTATGGGATCTATCCAGCTGTTCTCCAGTGAGGCTATTTATAGGGTTTTTAATTTCCCTCGGGGTTTTTTATGTGTATTCTGCAGACATGAATAATTACTGTAAATTGTGTTTCCCTATCAAGTGGCAGACTTAATTTCTTTTTCATTTCAAGTGTGTGTGGCATTGTATTCAAACACTTCAGTGAGAAGTTGCTGAGTTAAATAACTTGCTTATTTAACTGGCTGTGGACCAGTGTGCTGGGGACATGATGAGCCTGAGCTGGGACAGTGACTCCATTCCATCCCCTGTTGTGTGGAGCCAAGTGGTTTCCAAGCTGACAACTCTCACTGCTACCCACTGCTACCTGCCAGCCATCCCAGACCTGCTGAGATGTTACGGATGCTGGGATGCTGCTGGTTTGGCTCCAATCCATGTTGGTTTGGCCATTCCCTGAGCTTTTCACTGCACAGCTTGGCTCTGGTGCTGTTGGATTCCTGTGTGTGCAGCCCAAACTCTTGCACAGCTGGGACACTAACCAGGGAACATGGGCCGTGGCATATTAGTTAATAATAATTAATACAGATCCAGTGATGGAACTTCGTGTTCTTCTGTTTAATTCCTTTGTTTCACAGAATTGCAGAAACATAGGATGGTTTGGGTTCAAAAGCCACGTGGATGTGGCACTTGAGGACAGGGTTCAGTGGTGAGCACGGTGGTGCTGGTTCAACTCGATGACCTTCAAGGTCTCGTCCGACTCAAGGGATTCTCGGATTCTGTAATTGCCTTTTCTCACGCATTTGCAGACCAGGAGCTCTGAATGCTCAGCAGATGCTGGACCGACAGTGGAGAACTGAGGAAAGGAACTGCAAAACCTGGGGAAAATTATACTTAACAGAACGTTAAACAACCTGTGGGAATGAACAAGGACACAGGCACCATTCTGGAGAGGGGCCACATGGGCTGAGGCATGTAAGAGTTGGAGAGGTAAAACAATCCCACCAGCTTCTTCCGTGAGTTTATTGCTCTGTACAGGTGGCAAATGTGTTGGCTGTTGCTTTTATCCAAGCAATGCGTTATTGTTGACTTGCTCCTCAGAGGGAAATAATAGGGAAAAAAATAGAAATGCAAGATTTTTAAAGGAGTTTCTGTCCTCACCGACCTCGTGGTCCCTGTGGAGGTGGGCACAGGTCTGTGGGAGACTGCGTGTTGCTTTTGTGGGCACGGTGGCAGGAAAGGGACTTTGGGAACATTAGTTTCTTTTGTCCCATGGGAGGATTTCTGGGAGGTGGTGTTTGTGTGGAGGGCAGCAGCAGAAATTATGTCTCAAGTTAGGCCAGCTCTGTTTGACACCTGAGAAATGTGGAGTTGTGGTTTGTTTGGTGGCAGGCATAGATCTGGAGGGACAGGCTGGGAGAGCTGGGGGGGTTCACCTGGAGAAGGGAAGGCTCCAGGGACACNCTCTGTTTCCATGATTTCCTCTCCCATGTCCTTGGTGCCTCCCAGGCTCTCCCAGAGCAGCTGCAGGACAATCCCAGCTCCACGTCAGGCTGCTCCCACCGTGGGCACCTCTCCTGGCACATCCCCTGAGAGGGGCTGCTCCTCGCTGCAGCAGAGCTGAGCCAGGCTCGGGCAGTGTTATCTAAGGCACAGCTGCCCAAGCTCAGCGGGGACGCTTTCCTTCCCTGCAGGCCATGGTCATACCATTAAAAAACAAACCCAAAGTCTCTGCGTGGAACTTCTCTTTCTCCCGAGCTCCTTGTTTGTGGCTGACAGGGAGCATTAGCCGGTGGTGGCAGCTAATTGGAAGTGACCAGTGACCGCAGAGCCCCGCGTGGCAGCGGGAGCCACATCCCTCTGCTCGGAACACTCTGATGTTTGCACTTAAGATGCTCTTTTCTTCCTCTCCTCTTTCTCCTTCCTCTGCCTCCATGATTCCTGTTGTTTAATGAGGGGGGGAAAAATTGAAAGGGAACAACTGGGAGGTGTGTTGCATAAAAATGAGGGTGAGCGGGTTGGACCCACCCCTGTTATCCTGGGGGCCAGACAGAGCATGGGGATGGGTTTTGATGGGACAAGAGAGAGTGCCCGAGTGCCAGAGGGCAGGGATAGGTGGGATATTGGGAAGGAATTGCTGGCTGGGAGGGTGGGCAGGCCCTGGCACAGGGTGCCCAGAGAAGCTGTGGCTGCCCCTGGATCCCTGGGAGTGTCCAAGGCCAGGTTGGACGGGGCTTGGAGCAACCTGGGCTGGTGGAAGGTGTCCCTGCCCATGGCAGGGGTGGCACTGGATGAGCTTTGAGGTCCCTTCCCACCCAAACCATCCTATGATTCTGTGTTTGGGTTTCCAAGGGATGAGCTGTCTGTGCCATGGCTCTTGCTGCCCTGCCCTGCCATCCGTCATCCCCATGGACCCCTCTTGCCCCAGAGGAAGAGCTGAGCTCACATGTCCCCCATGCTGGAGCCTTCATGCAATTTGGGAATGGCAGCTCCCGGCTTGGACATGTCCCAGAAGCCATGGGGACTCTCCCAGTGGAGATGTGGGGCTGTAGGAATTTTTTTTTCCTGGCATAAAGTTGGTGCAGTTGTGGTGCAGAGGTTTGGGGGGAACCTGAAGCCACTCGGCAGGGGGTTTGTCATTCAGCCAAGGATTTATACAGACACACACGGTGCCAAATGAGAGCTGTGTTACATTCCGCTGCTAAGAATAAATCAGCAGAGCCATTACATTTTATTTGCACTCCAAGAAAAATGAAAGGGAGGAAAGCCAAGTGCTCACCTGTTTCACCAGATAATTTACCTGTGGCAGAGCTATAAAATGAGTGTCACTTGCATTCCTCTCTTAACACAAAATGATGGAGCAGGGGAAGGCACCTTCAGGCAAGAGCAGAGTGAGTGGGAAAACAAAGTAGAGCACATGCTCCTGTTGTGTTTGCTGAGCAATGCTGTGAGTGTTTGGAGCTCCCTGTGTGCCTCGTTGGGAGCAGGGAAGGCTGGGCTGGGAGGGAGGGGGAGGCAAAGGCTGGCAATTAGGGTAGCAAAAAGTAGCTGGCAAAGTCATCCCTGTTTCCTAACCCCTTGCTTTCAGATGGGGCAGTGAAATTTTAAGGTGCTTTAGGTCAAAATTTCATTTGTCTCGCAGAATTCCTGCCAGAGTGCTGTTGCTCTGGTTTATTATGAGCTGGAAAAGGTGTGAGTGCACCATCCAAAATCCCACAAGGATTAGGGATGTTTTCATTAGGAAACGCCACTAAATGCGGTCTGGGTTTTACTCATATTGTAGAAGCTCCTACGTGAGTTTTCGAGATACTATTCCCCAAAAATGCTTTTATTTCTTCTTTCTGCTCAGTCTCAAATCTACAGAGTAAATAGTAGCTAAACTTTGAAAGGTAAGTTGAAATTGGTGTTGGCAGCTGGGTCTTGCATTATTTGCCTGTGAATTGACACACAAGGTTACCTGTTATTTGCTGCTTTGGGGCCCTTTTTACTTTATCTAAAATCCAGCCCGAAAAAGGAACTACTCAAAGTGAGGTATTTAGACCTCGTTAATGACATAGCTGTGCGTATCTTCTATATTGCAAAAAATCCAAGGGTGTATAAATAGTGCCATTTCAGTCCTCTGGGGAGCATGTTAGACATCTTACAGCTTCATCCTTCTGCATCTGACATCATCCTCTTCTGGGTCTTACATAACCCTACTCCTCACCAAAAACCTCACCAATCTGCAGGCAGCAAAATGCCCCCCGAAGGATGTGCTTGGGAAGATCTTGGCCTCCTGAAGTCCAGGAGACGTTTTCAGCGCCTTATTATTCCTAAAGCTGTGTTTCAATTCAGGGGGTTTTGGTTATTGTATTATTTTTTTAACGCCTATAAGGTTTTTTAGATCTTTATTGTTATGTTCACGAAAGGGAAGGATTTAGAGAAGGGGCCACATACAGAGCTGTAGGACGTTCAGCCCGTTGAAACCCAGGTCCCTTTCTTAATTCATTCCATATACCCCCCAAATCCCCAGGTTTTGGAATCTCCCCCTCCTGAACCACGCAGGGAAGGAGAACATTCCATGCCCCTGACCCGAGGAGCTGCTGGGTCGGTAATTAAAGATGACACTTCCATTCTCTGTAGCGTCACACCCCGCTCCTTGCTGTCAATATGATCTCTAATTTCTATGTCTTTCCATGACTTTTCCTGTCTCTTTTCCACCGAATCAAGGCTTTTAATCCCATCAGCCCTTCCACTCTCGGTGCAGAGCTCTCCATCTGCCTCTCAGCAGCACAGAGAGGTTGCCAATGCGTCGAAGGTGGATTTAAATGCCTTTTCACTGCAATGGATTTGATTTTATCATTCGAGATGACCTCCACTTCCCAACACATTGCTCTTATCAGGCACATTGTCACCGTTCAGAGAAATGGGATTCAACCATTCCGACAAAGTTCAGGGGAAAACTCTGGGGTTTGAGCATTTTAGGGTTTGTTTTAAGCATTAGACCATTTTTCCTTTACTCCTCTGTTTACAGGACAATATTTGTTTGATCCTATCCTGCTAAAAGCGCAGCCTCAATGTAGCATTAAAATTCAAACCCTGAAGTAGATCAATCTTCCCATTTCTCTTTTCACTTTAGCCTTGTCAAGCTCTATTATTCTCCATCCACTTTGACAGTTCTGGGTTAAAAAGACATCAATTACCCTTTGAAATTACCCTCTCGCTGTAGGATTAGCTCCATTTCTGCTGACTTTGGAAGTTCCTTGTGCATAGGAGATATTTTGGAGGGGGAAAGTGCCCCAAAATGCTGCATTACAACCATTTTATTGCTGCCTTAGTGATGGCTGTGGCACTTCATGGCACAACCACGTAAGCAGTCATTTTAATTAGTAATAAAACTGGCTCGTGTGGCTTTTCTGGTGCCTTTTCACTCCTCCTTCAATCTGTAAAGCCTTTAAAGACGATTTTTGTCCCTGCTGTACAACTAGAGGCAGTTCTGCTCCGTGCTGTGCAGAAAAACATGTCCCAGTTGCAGAGGTGACCTCAAAATTTTCTCTTCCCCAGTAGAATGTGACCAGGTCCTTTGCAAGTTTTTTTTTTTCTTCTTTTCTTCAGTTGATTTCTTGTTTGGCTTTTTATTTCTTGATTTTTGCAAAGGAAAAACAATAAAGGAAAATTATTGGGGGGGGCAGAGGAGCAGGATGAGCTTCTCCATGGGATGGTTCAGCAAGAGATGCTTAAAACTGCCTTGTGGAGGAACCTCCCCGTGCATGTGCTGTGCCTGGAATGACTTTATGAATGGGGACCCCTGTGATTCTGTGGGGTCTGGCTGGACACCAGAGACAAAACCTCACTGGTTAATAACAAGTAATAATTCCAGCTGTTTTACAGCTGGGTTTGAGCGACAGCCAGAAGTTCTCCTGTTCTGCCATTTCGTTGATGGCTGGTTGTGACCCGTGTGTGACACGTTCTGCTGTCACAATGTCCCCTCCCCAAATCCTGTCAGGCTCTCGTGTGATTCCATCGTGGGAATGGAATTTCCACTAATTTCTAAGTGGGAAATGGGCGATGTCACTGCAAAGCAAACGCTGTCACCCGACAGCAGAACTGTCCTGGATTCTCCCACCTCGTCTGGCAATTCTGTGACAGCCTTCCTGCCCAGGGGTAGCACATAATCCCTTCGCAGTTCCCTGATGCTGGGCTTCTTCCTTGTGGGATGTCTGGATGAAGAAGATTTATCTCTCCAGTGAGATTTAGTGCCTTTTCTGTCTTCATTCCTGATGTCCCCCTGGCATTTCACTCGGTGCCGGTGAGAAATGTCTCGCAGGAAGGGAGATCCTGTCACAAAGACGTGAGCTGTGCCGGGTCTGCTGTGACCTCTGGTGAAATCTGTCAGCAAAAGGACCATTGTCCTCCGCTGTGTGATGGTGAAAAGACTCCTCTTCCATCCGCAAAATAGTTATCATTGTGATCAACGTGCCCGCAGTGCTTCGTGGCTGGGGACACCTGCTTTTTGACAGGTGCTTTCTCAGGACCATGTGCTCCCGGGACACCGTGTCTTACTTGTTGTAATGCAAAGGGCAGCCTGGCCCTCCTCCTGCAACACAACCCAGCCATTAGCTTCGCCTGATGATGCCTCCCACAGTTGCTCCATCCGTCGTTTCTGCCTTCATTGCTCTCCACGTCTCAAAATGTAACCCTGGAAGGGTTAAAATTCCACACTGTGGTCTCTGCCTTGTTGTTTCTGCTCCCCTGCCCTGTTTGCTGCGTGCATTGGCTGCAGACAGCAAGAAACACCTTGGGGCACTTCCAGACAAATTCCTGTTACTACAGCAAAGGGCCGCCAAGAGCTCCCAGCCCGTGCAAGGCTCATTCCAGTGCCTGCAATTGGTCACAGACTTCTGTCTATCAGCAGCTTTTGTAGAGCCAGGTTCTTGCAAACACGCTGTGGAAGGAGATCTTTGGCAAAGCAATGAAAATTTGTGAGAACTTTATGGCTGTCCAGTCACACGTTGGGCTGTTTGACTATTTCATCCAATGCCTGGGGAAAATGCCTTCACTTTCCAGTGATCCCAGAATAATGAATGTCACTGTTCCTGATCTGTTTTGAAATCTATCTTTATGAATCCATCTTTATTGTTTTGCATTCTTTTCTGCTGCAATCGGTGTATCCAGCACAGTCCCGTGCTCAGGCTGTTGGTAATGAGAATTTACCTAAAGAAATGCAAACCAAATTGCTGCAAATCACAGATTTTAAAGGATGTCACTGCCATTGCCTTACCCAAGTGTGGGACAAAACACCCTTTATGTCTCACCTGAGGGTGTTCTTTTAATGTAAATGCATTTTCTAGCTGACTTTCTCATTGTAATGATTTCTCTTTGATTATCTGCCAGGCAGTGAAAATCCACCACTGCCGAGATCCCAGAACTTTCCATCATCGTTGAACCTGCAGCCAACTAAACATTACCTCAAAAGTCTTCAGCTCCCACCCTTCCTCCTGCCACAGAAGTTTTCTACTCTCTGTTCCCGAGGAAAACTGGAGGGAGGCTGAAAAACTCTACTTTCCAAGGCAATGTCATTAATACGTACTTTTCTAGCTGCAATTTCAGGCAGAAAACATGTCCATCCCCATTTCTGTGGGCAGAGGAGATGCATTAGGGATGGGTAGAATGGATGGGAATGGTCAATACCTGCTTGCTGCACACAAATGGAGTCCTTCATGGCACCTGGTCTAGGAATAAGTGGGAATTGCTTTTCTGAGGACACCTGACGATTCCAAGTGTTTTTCCAGCTCTCTGCCACTGCAGGGCCATGTGAAATACAGTTTATAGAGATGCAAATGCCACAAACAAAATCAAACCATTGCGGTGATCCTGATTATGGAAATCAACGTGGTCCCTGCTGAGAGAGATGTCCCACTGCAAAATCGGTGGTGGAGTGCAAGGTCAATCCCACAGCCTTAGCAGCAAGTACAAAGCACTGGGAATGCAGACACCCTGTTCGAAATGACAATCTCAGATAATTCAGGCACCTCATTTACAACTGCGTGTTGTTTTCAGGCGCTCCCCAAAATTCCTGAAGCTCCCAGCTGTTTCACAAAGGAATGTGTTTCTGTGCTGCATCTGTGACATGCACAGCCCATATGTTTGGTGACATATGGACTCCCTGGCTATCAGATTTCCATCCTTTTTGGGGCTGAACGTGGGACTGTGATGTGCACAATAAATATCCACTCCTGTTTTCCCCTTAACACAGAATAAAATAAGTGCATGAAGTCCTAAAACTTTAAGCACTGATGGATTTTTCCATCAGATCCCCCAAGGCAGGAGCATCACCTTTTTTTTTTTTTCCAAGGATGTTTCAGTCCAGGCATTTTTCTGCTTTATGTGCAGCAGAACAGGAAAGGGGAGCAGGTGATGGGATGTGAAGGAAACCTGTGTTTTTTTAGGGTTTTTAACCAGCATGTGGAATTCTCCCTAGAAAATCCTGGTGTCTTTGACCTGCTAACCCTGGAGATGGGCACAGGCTGCTTCTCCAACACTCTGTGATGCTCCAGTGCATTGCTCTCCCAAAAAATCATGTAGGGAAGTTTATTTGCAGAAAGGCTACAAAAAAATGCAATTATTAAAAAAACCCCAACAAAACACCCATGGCTTCTCCACCAATACATGAAATCCTTATCTGATTGCTTGCCATCCCATTTGTTTCCTTGCTCAGCCTCATCACCAAACATTTCCTTGTGAAACTGCAGGATTTTTGTTCAGATCTGTTCTTCAGTTGTTTCCCCTCTTTGACGTGGGCTCTGGTACTGCTGGGCAAACAGGAATTTTCTCCTCTGCCTTGAAAAACTGTTCTCCTGGAGCTTCCTGGTGAGATCCTCTCTGCTGCCGGGGTGGAGCTCTCCCAGGGTATTTCAGCCTTTGCTTTCAGTAGAAAAAAGAGAAGGTAAAAGTGGATTTCAGGGCTCTGCTGTGACTGTTCTGGCACAGGGGTTTTTGCTGTATTACCTGATTTATTGCATGTTCCCCTCTCAGTTGCTTTGGCAGCGCTGGGTAGTTTGCTTGGAGTGCCCAAACAGATGGGAAAAACAGGATGTAAGTGTTGGTTTGGTGGCATCACTGGCATTGCTGCATCACTGTCATATCTTGAAGCTGTGTTTGTTCTTAAGATGAGTCTCCAGAGCAGGCTGGATACCCAGGCTCTGGCTGCTGGGTGTGGGTTCCCTCCCTCCAGGCAGTGGATGCAGCTCCCAGCCTGGGGTGATTTCGACACTTTCCTGCCCAGCCTGAAATAGGTTTTCCTTTTCCTTTCCCTTTCCCCCTTTCCCACACAAAGAGGCCAGTTGCTACCAGGGCACACACAGCGCTGTGTTCTCCCCAGTATCATCAGCTGCAAACTAAAATATATAGCACCTTCATCTGGGATGTGATTAATTATTAATTATTATAATTTTCTCCTGAAAATCTCAATCAAATCAAGCTGGAGTTGAAATATTAAACAACAACAACAAAAATTTAGGGAAAAAAAAAAAAAGAGAAGCAGTTTAGGAATGCAGATTCCTGGAAGTTTCCTTTGGCTCATGCACTGTTGAAGGACCTGACTATGTTTTCAGCAGCGTTTTGGGTCAGCTGGATGGAACAGTCTGTGCCCAGGCCTGGTGGTGACCCAGCAAACAGCCCAGGGCTGCCTTGCAAGGCTCTCTGCTCATCTCAGGCTCCAGAGGATTCTTGGGCGTTCAGAAATTTAGGCACGTACACTCAGGCAGTAAAACAAAACCAGCCCACCCTTAGGAATGGAAGACTCAATTATATTTTGCTGTTATATTTAACAAGAAAGATGCCATATAAATTAGTAAGAATGTGTATAAACACAATTTAATAAATACAAGCACGAAGATACTCTCAGCCCCCATTCTGCGGAGTTTATAGCCTTGTGCAATGTAATTATGTTTATGTGAGTATGAGCATCATAAAGGGAGCGAGTCACTCGTGCTGAGGGATGAGGGGGTGTCACTCTGCTGGTGCACAGGAGCACGGCTGGAACTCTGAATGTCACCCTGCAACTCTGGCACAGGCACAGGAGGGCAAGGGCTTTGCTTTGTGTGTGTTTTTAAAGTGAAAGTCTGGGAAAAAACCAACACAAGATGCTCCCAGCCTGGTGCTGCGGAGATCTGCTGTTTCATTGTAGGATCACAGGATGGTTTGGGTTGGGAAGGACCTTAAAGGCCATTTCTTCCACCCCCTGCCATGGGCAGGGACACCTTCCACCAGCCCAGGTTGCTCCAAGCCCCGTCCAACCTGGCCTTGGACACTTCCAGGGATCCAGGGGCAGCCACAGCTTCTCTGCCCAACCTGTGCCAGTCCCTGCCCACCCTCCCAGCCAGCAATTCCTTCCCAATATCCCATCTATCCCTGCCCTCTGGCACTGGGAAGCCATTCCCTGTGTCCTGTCCCTCCATGCCTTGTCCCCAGTCCCTCTCCAGCTCTCCTGGAGCCCCTTTAGGCACTGGAAGGGGCTTTCAGGTCTCCCTGGATCCTTCCCTTCTCCAGGTGAACACCCCCAGCTCTCCCAGCATTTCAATGAGCACCTTTCTCTTCCATTAAGCACTTTTTTCCTTCCATTTATCCATGCATGTGAACAGATGATCCCAATGACTCCTACACCATCCCAGTTTGTCTCTTTTTGACCCTGGCAGAGGAGGGAAGCTGGAAGTGGAGCCACACTGTGGTTTCTCCTGAGGCTTTTCAGGCTGCCCACCAGGCAGGAGGCACTCAGAGAGCAGAACAGGCTCTTTCCTGACCTTAACAACAGGCCAGACAACCTCAGGGCTTTCAGACAGACCCTCCCAAAGGTCTGGTAACTTGGGGTTTAAATCCCCCAGGGATTTCCAGCTCGTTTTTGGCTGCAGGACTGGGCTCTCCCCGAGCAGAGCAGTGGCTGCAGTTGCTGCCCTGGGAGCCTTGAGCACAGGATGGGGGGTTTTGAGCATCTATTGCAGAGCCTGGAATTTCTCTCTCTTTCCTGTGTTCCTTCCCTGCCCATGACCTAAATTATGAGGAGAGGATATTAAGCCTGGATTTTAACTTAAGAGCTGACTACACCCACAGGAGGAATTAAAGCACAGTGTTGTTCTTTGATTGAAGGTAAGCAAGCAGTGAAATTGTGCTGTGTTCCTTGCTTGAACTGCTGCCAGAAATAGGGAATTTGGAGCCATTTTCTGCTCTTCTTTATTGCTCTTTCTCCTCTAAAACTGGTCTAATACCCCCACCATATTTCCATGGCAGTGGGGTTGGGACAAGGTGGTCCCTAAAGTCCCTTCTAACCCAAAACATTGTATGAATCAATGATATTTAGACACGGCACAGTCCTGATTTGACTTGTTGGTTTGTTACTTCATTATAAAATGTCACCTGATCTTAAATTCTTACCCTTTCCTGCTTGCTATTAAGCCTGATTTCCCCCAGTCCTTTCTGGAACTCCCTCAGCACACAGTCTGCGGGGTTTTGTGTGCAGTGTCCCTGTTGTGGTACCAGAGAGAACCTGGGGAAGGGACTGTGGCAGAGCTCCAGCTTCTCAACTGAGTCCTGAAGGGCTCATTGCTGTGAGAAGGTGCAGACAGGGACTGTGCCCACCATCCATCTGGGCCTGGCTCGTGGCTACCTGGTGGCTACCAGTGCTCCTGCTGTCAGTATTGCATGTGGTTTTTTGTTAAAATGTGCAAAGAGGAAATCCAAATTTGCAAATATTTGGTCTAAATGAACACTCCGAGCCCTTGAATAACCCCAGGTCCTTTGATTAGAGATCCTTTATCTCTACTCAGACAATCTTTTCACCTGCTACTAACGTACTAATGGATTTAAACCTTGTGTCCTTGGCTGAGGAATGAGGTGCTTTAATGCTCTGACTGTGGCCACCTTTACTCCTGCAGGGCAGATTTGGTTGATGTTGGACCGTGAGTCACTTTATATTTGATTTATCTCTGTGAAAAGACTTCTTTGATTCCTGCGGGTTCCAGCCTCACTTTATCCCGTGTCAGGATTTCCTCCTCGTGGACAAGGTGATAATCTTGTATCTGAAGGCAAACACAGAGAACACATTTTAGTGATGCCATGGAGTGGTTTCCCAGGCAACTGTAACATCTTCATCCCCAGCAGGGTGCAGGGGCTGCCTGGCCATCCTCCCTTCGTGCTGCAGAGCCTGCGCTCGGCAGATGCGCCTCTCTGGAATGGCAAATACGCCTTGGACGTGGTTGGGATAGTCCCTCTCCAAGGTAAGGGCATTCACGGGGCTGGTATTGGCCAGAATAAAGAGAATTTGACTGCTCAAGACACGTAGCCCAGGCACGCCCTGCTGGCGAGGATCGAGTGGTTGATGGATTCTGGGAACATAGGAAACTCCTCTCGAGGGGCAGAGACAGGCAGGGGAACATGGGGCTGCCCTTCTAGGCAGAGAAATGTTAGTGAGACAAGAGGCCAAAACTCATGTGGCTGAAATCAGGAAGGGGAGAGGAGAAAGCAGCCTGGAGAAGTCTCTGGGGTGGCCTTATTGCAGATTCCCAGTGCCTAAAGGGGCTCCAGGACAGCTGGAGAGGGAGTTTTTAGTAGGATGGGTAGTGATAGGACAAGGGAGAATGGCTTTGATCTCAAACAACAGTGAGTTTAGATTAGATATTGTGCAGAAATCCTTCCCTGGGAGGGTGGGCAGGCCCTGGCACAGGGTGCCCAGAGAAGCTGTGGCTGCCTCTGGATCCCTGGAAGTGTCCAAGGCCAGGTTGGACGGGGCTTGGAGCACCCTGGGCTGGTGGAAGGTGTCCCTGCCCATGGCAGGGGTGAGATGAGATGAGATGATCTTTAAGGTCCCTTCCAACCCAAAACTTCTGGTATTCTATGAAGACATCACTTTATGCAGCAGAAGAAAACCACAGTAAACACATTTTGCTTTGATTCTGTGTCCATCCATGTGGAAAACAGGACTGAGCACAGGAGGACGGTGGAGAACATGATGTCTGCACGAACACCGTGCTGCTCTTCACAGCCCTTCCCCAGCCCCTGTTTGTGCAGCACCACTCCAGCTGTGTCACCGGGGTTTGGGGAGAGGTTCCAGGTTAGAAAACATCCCTGGGAGATGCAAAGTTCTCGGGGTGTGTGTCTGCCATCCCTGACACGTGGAGCAGAAACAGCCCCGTTACAGCCCGTGAACCGCAGGGACTGCAAAGCGATTTGATGAGCCCTAAGAATGGTTTGGCTCTGCAAACAGAGACGTTGACTCTGAGATGCACCAGGAAACCCCAGCAGGGCTGAGCTGGGAATTGTTCCAGGGGAACGGGGAAACTTTGGGCCGAGCCTCTTGTCACGCTGGTGTTGGTGTCGGTCCCGTGGCACAGCCGTGCCCCGAGGCCACACGTTCACAGAGCACATGTTCAGAGACTCTGCCCTCCTATCAGGAGCCCGCAGTGAGCTGGATCAGGGTATTTTTAGCTGCTGTCCCGTTGGCTCAGGCAGTGCTGATATTATGGAGTTTGGCAAGGCAGAGAACTGGAGGGTTATTCGAGTTTCAAGGGATCTCTTATATGTAATGTGGTCGTGTTGTTCCTGCCGTGGTAACTGGGGCCGTGGGAGCTTCTCCTCCTTAGCGGCTCATTCATAATTTGTTGTGCTAGTTGGAGCATCTCTGATCTCTTGAGGCAATGAGGAAGGGCAGAGATCCCCGAGCTGGTGGAGATGATGCTGATGAAGCGCCAGGAGAGGTATCACCTTGTCCCTGGGGCACAGCCCATAAAGCCTGGGGTCCCACCACACCCGCTCCGTGCTGAGGGGAGCACATGGTGCTTCCCTGAGATGTTAATCCAGCTGTGCTCCTGGCTGCTGCACAGTTCTTGGTGCTCCCGGCTCCTGGCTTTCTTCTCTCTGCAGCCCTCACAGCTGGGGGATGCTCAGACTTTGTTGAACAGTGCAGTATTGAAGTCCCTCATGTTTCCTCAGCGTGCTACTCACGAGCTGGGTTTGAGAGCGTGGCCCTTCAGTGCTCGGATGAAAGAAGGGGCTGTCAGCGGGCAGGGCTTTGAGGGAACAAAGAGTCCCAGGGCTCTCTGAGCACCCCCTTTGCTGCTGGCACTCAGTGCAGTGCCCGGCTGAAGGGAGAGCTGCTCCTTTCCGTGTGCTGTGCCTTTCCTGTGAGACCAGGGCAGCGAAACTCTGGGCTGAGGAGCTGCAGAATATCCCCCGTGCTTCCCCCAGGGAACAGTCCCGATCCTCAGCAGCTGTGGCCTTTCCTGTGCCTCCGAGGGCGAGGTTATCTGAGCCTTTCTAATATTGGATTTTGTGTTTATTCCCACTAATCTGTAGTCTTGATTAAGAAGTAGCAGTTGATTACCTCCAAAGTTGGCAGCTGTAGGGAGGGGTAAAAACTCTGAAGACCCTGATGCTAAAAGGGGAATTCAGATGGTGGAGAGAGGGGGAGAGATGAGGTTTGCAAATTTAGGTATTGATGCAAGTAATAGAGGAGGCAGATATCAAAGTATCACAAAATCATAGAATCATAGAGCATTTTGAGTTTGAAGGGGCCTTATAGATCATCTCATTCCCCCCCCTGCCATGGGCAGGGACCCCTCCCACCAGCCCAGGTTGCTCCAAGCCCCGTCCAACCTGGCCTGGGACACTTCCAGGGATCCAGGGGCAGCCACAGCTTCTCTGCCCAACCTGTGCCAGGGCCTGCCCACTCTCCCAGGGAACAGTTTCTTCCCAATATCCAATCTCAACCTACTCTCTTTCAGTTTAAAGCCATTTCCCCTTATCCTGTCCCTCCAGACCCTCATTAAAAGTCCCTTTCCAGACACAACTTCTGGAGGGGTTATATCACACACTAAAACATAATTGGGCACGAGGAAACCCTTGCGCAGAGCAAGAAAAATCCAGTCAGCTGCAAGAGGCTCTCAGTGAGGAAACCGAAAACTTCTCCTGTCTTTTAGCGTGTGGCATTTTTGGATGAAGCCTTTTCTAAGGGGGAGAGAACACAAGGGGAAACGAGGCTCCTTGGTCGCTGCGTTCAGACAAAAGGCACGTCAGCCTGGGCACTGAAATGTTTGACAGCCACATTACCTGTGAGCTTGAGGACCTTTATAAGCACGCAGAGTCGCCAAGAAATCATCCCAGCCTGGCATTTGCAGAGACTGCAGAGTAAGGCAGGCTCAGAGTTTGATTTTATCTTCCTACAGCAAATTTTAAAGCGCAAAGCAACGCTTGCTCTAGGGCTCAGTGCCTATTTGTTTTCTGTTTAGAGGGTCATTGTGGAGAAGGTCCTTCCTTTCAAAAGGCTTTTGCAGGAAAGGAGGACTCCTTTAAAGGCTCTGCAATATCCTTGTTTATTTAAGTGGCACAGACAAGGAGAAAGAAAACAGCAGTGAGCTAAAAGAGCATGAAGGACAGATGGGAAACGCGCTGCATTTTGGAGAGAAAAGGTGTGTCCTCTCACCTCCTCCAAATGACGAGTGCTGCTCCAGATGTAGCCACTTATTTCCTAAAGGTGCTTTAGGTCTCGTCTCACAAATTCAAAGTGGCATCTTACCCTTCTCCAGAAATGCCAAGAGCTAATCTGTGGAACAGCTGAGATTTCTGCCTCGCAAATGTTGCCTCTTCAGAAGGAAATTGAGTCACCCCTGAGTTGTGATTTGGAGATTTTCTCGTAATTCTCTGCCAAATGAGAGGTAACTTTGCTTCCAACCCAGCTGATGAGGACTGCTGGTGGAGGCAGTGAGCCTGTTGACAGATGTTTTGCATCTGGCTGACCTGTTTTCCAGCCTGAAGGTCACTCTGGATTGCATAAAATCCTGCTCAGGTGGGAGCAATTCCCTCCTTTCTGTCCAGCCTGTAGGTGCTGAGCGTGCTGGTGAGCTTTCAGCATCCTCTGCGTCACTCTCTGACCTCGCAGTTATTATGGGTCTGCAGGTTTGTGTCCCACTTTTTTGCCTCCCCACATAATTCCCTGGGATAGATGCACTGCCAGGACCCGACTTTGCCCCCCCCCCCCCCCCCATTGCTCCCTTTTTCCCCATTCCCAATCATCACAATGCTGTTGGTGTGACATCCCAAGAACTTAGAGAGCGGGAAAAAATGGGTTTGTACTGAGATTCTGGAGGGGAAAATACACAACCTTGCTTGAGACAGAATATTCTGCTGGCATCTTAGCATAGTAGAAAATATTGGATAAGTTTTCCTTGCCTTCCTTAGCCTTATCCAGGAGAGAACCTTGAGATATAGTGCAATAATACACATAAAAAATGGTGCCCTTCAAAGCCACCCACCTGTTCCTCCCCATTCCTTACTATTTATAATATTTGTTAGTTTTTCTTGACTCCTTTAAAGTCTGATCCCTTTAAAGTTTGATCTCTTCTTCTAAAGTCACATTAGACTTTCCTACATCTTCTTCTCCTCACTCTGCTCAAAAAACTTTGCCTTTTCTTGTCTATCTGGGCTCTTTTCTCCTTCTGGCTTCTCCTTCAACAACTATTCAGACTCTCTCAGATCGAGATCTTTGGTGCATCTGAGCAGAAATTGGGTTTTGGCTTTGACAGGTGTCTTTTTAGCTCAGCACTGACATCTTTTCCTCGGCAGCAGCTTCCTGTAGGATCTATTTGAGACATTTCTGAGTGCATAAATTACGTTGGCATGTACAAATCAGTGCAGCAAAAATGTTAATTACCACCACTTTTCCCTCGCTGAGGCTCCCCTTAATGGTTTGAGCAACTTTTGTCTGCTCTGCTCTTTCCTTTTTCCATCCTCCAGATAAATTATCAAATGGCTTTAACGCTTGGTGGTGGCACAGAGAGAACAAGCAGAGCTTGTTTTCCGTGTTGTGCTCCTTGCAGATTGCTTCTCTGGAGGCGTGGGAAGGAACCTGACCAAAAACGCAGGAGATCTATAAATCACAAATGTTTCCTGCCGTGTTTCGATGTGTTTTTGCCAAAAGGCTTTATTCTTGCCATTCCACCCGGGACGTGGCACGAGCGTGGTGACATCAGTGGCAGTGCTGTGGACGTCTGTGGCTTGGCACGGGGTCTGTGAGGTGCCACGTGCCGGGACGGTGACGTTTGGCATCCCTTTCCCTCATGGGCTTTTGACAGGAGCAGCAGCTCTGCCCCGTGCAGGGGGTGGGCTAAGGAAGCTCAAGCTGTCTCTGCCCACACCATCCCTGCGTCTGCTGGTTGTAACCAGGAAAAGGAATGTGTATAATTAGAGGGGATGATTTAGACTTCCAGATCCTGAGCATGGTGACTGTGACGCAGTGACAATTCCTCTATGAGGTAGGATATCAAAAACGTGACTTTGGAGCTAATTTCTCCTCCTGGCACGGGGGGATCCGCCTGCAGCTCCATCCCCTTTGCCGTGACAGTGACGTGCACAGCCCTGATGATGCAGAAGTGCTTCAAAGTCAGGTGGCAACTGAGATCCTGAGGTTCTTGGGCCAGTCTCGGTCCTGTTCCTCACACAGCCCACCAGCCCTGGCTGCTGCCCTCCTGCCTGCTGTGCCTCCATCTGGGAAGCCATGGCACTGCTGGGGAGGGGGAGGCAGGACTGGCAGTGCCTCTTCTGCCTTTAAAGCCTTTTGATTTTCTTCCTCTCGTAGATCAAACCTGTGCATCAGAAGGCGCCTTGCTGGAGCCACTGCGAGCTCAGGCTTAGAGGGGAGCGAGCTCCGAGTGGAGCTGCATTCAAAGTAAGTTTTAAAAAGGAGCCACATGTCTTTTGAGCCAGGGCTCGGTGCCAGGGCTCTGTTAGGAGCTGTCCCTGCCTGCAGGAGCTCGAGCAGTGTGTCACTGGCAGCGCTGCACTCTGTGGGCAGCAGCTTTAGCAGCCAACAGGAAATTCAATAAATGCGTCCCTCCTTCTGGAGAACTCCTGAGGCTGAAACAGGAATGCAAAGCTGGTTAAACACAGCAACCAGCACGGGCTTCCATGGACTGGGAAAATATGCCCCTGACCTTTGGTGAGGCTGTTGTGTCTTCCACAGAGAACACCTGGGTGGCACAGGAGCCAAGGAAATGGCACAGAGGACAGTCCCAGGCCACAGGCACGAGTGCCACGTGCTTGGGGAGCAGTCAGAGATGGTCAGGCACTGCCTGGTCAAATGTCCAAAGGCAGCAGGGGAGGCAGGAGCTGTGTCCACCACAGCTGCACCATTTGTCCTTGGAGCCTTTGTCCCTTTCAGCCAGGGCTGGGCTCTGTCCGGGTCAGAGAATGGTTGGGTTGGAAGGGACCTCAAAGCCCATCCAGTGCCACCCGTGCCATGGGCAGGGACACCTTCCACCAGCCCAGGCTGCTCCAAGCCCTGTCCAACCTGGCCTTGGACACTCCCAGGGATCCAGGGGCAATCACATCACCACCAAGTTTAAGGGAATTAGAGGCAGTCCTGGTGGGGGAACGCACAGAAACAATGAACTGGTCCGGTTGTGAGAGCACAGTAATGATGACCAAAGGACTAAACCTGCCTTCTGACTTTTCTGTTTCTTCTGTCTTCATGTCTTGCTGGGATTTTCTATTATCACTGAGCAGAAACAGATTTATCTGCTGGGAGCACAATTAATTTCCATCTTGCACCTTGCAATGGTCTCAAAACAAACCATCCTTTCTCGTTGCTTTCTTGATGTTCTTGAAAGCAGCAAAAAACTTGAGCTTGGAGCAAAATATCCTGGCGGTTTTCTGCAGAAAAGCCATGCTGAGGTTTCACTGGGAGCATCCCAAAGGGAATCACCAACATTCCAGCCCTCGCCTTTATCCACACCACCAACCTGCCGTGCTTTTACAATGTTTGATGGCCCACCAATGGACCACGCAGGCAGGTCTTGGCATGTTCATCCATTTTTACTGTTTTGATCCCTTAGCAAAGTTAATTTAAACACTTTAGATTGACTGCTGTGGTGGAGGAAGGAAATATGGTGTTCTAAAGCTTCTAGGCCTGTTACGCTCGTGAAGCTACAAGGTTTGAGAGGCTCCTCAGAGAGTTTTGTGTTTTTCCATGGGTTTTTGTGGGAAAACCAGGTGGGAGCAGCAGGAGGGGTCCTTCAGCAGGGCAAACACGAGGGAAGGGGGGATGCCATCGGCTTTGCAGGCAACTGGAAGATATTGCTGCTAATTTATTCTCATAAAATGCAAATTTTATGAGTGCTGGGAGTTTTTATTATGGTTCTTAATGATTCTTATGACCTGTGGTACCTGCCAGTGAACCTTGGCTGGGAGCAAAACCTCTGCCTGGGTGCTCTGCAGACACAGAAATGTCAATTGCCACTTGTTCTGTTAAACCTGATCCCTCCAAACCTGGAGTGGGAATATCTGGAATGCATCTCAATCTCCATGTACACTTTCTGCATGCAAATCACCACCGTGGCGTGTTAAATTGCATCCTGGATAGCCAGAAAAAATAAAGTGAAAGAAGTGAAAAGCAAATATGAGGGGCTGAATCTTCAGAGGGAACCACTTCTGTGTCTGAGGGGTGGGCAAACCCCTGGAGCCCAGTTCTGGGGTGCTGATGTCTCAGTAACTCTCACTTGGCACAGGGTTTAGGTTGCATATCAGGGAAAATTTCTTCCCAAAAGGCATTGTCCAGACCTGGCACAGCTTTCCAGGGCAGTGGTGGAGTCCCCATCCCTGGAAGTGTTCAAAAAACATGTGGATGTGGCACTTGGGGACAGGGGCCAGTGGTAGCCTTGGCAGTGCTGGGGGAATGGTTGGACTGGATGGTCTTGGAGGGCTTTTCCAGCCTAAACTATTCCATGTGTCTGTGGTTCTTTCATGTGAAAGCAGTTTGTGGTGGCTCAGCTGGTCAAAGCCTTTGGAAAGGTGGAATCTTCTCTTGGACTTTGTGGGGGGAAAAAACCCAAACACTACTTGCCTTTCTCCTCTAAGAGCCAGGTCCTGTGGACCACATGCTGTGGGAAACGTCCCTAAGGAGCATAATGATCATCCTTTTTCCTTCCTTGGGAAGTCCCACAAGAGCTCTCTCCCCATGATGTTTGAAGTTTCCATAACCTGCTGCTTTGCTCCAGGCTCTACAAAGCTTCATCCTCTCTGGGCTCTCGTGGCCAACCCTTGGAGTCCCCTGGGAGCTGCTTGGTGGCCTCACTTGGTTGTCCTCCCACCACCTGCTCATGCTGAAGGTGCCTACGGAGAGTCTCTGTGCAGCTCTCACGTCCAAAGCTTGTGAGCCACAAACGTGGCCGAATCCTCTCTTTTAGAGGGATGAGATAAAGCTGGGCATAGGAGGTGCTGACCAGGCACAGTGCGGGGTCATCAGGAGATCAAACAGCTCATGAGTTAAAGAAACTAAGTCAACAATGCTCCAGAGTTCACCTGGAGAGTCTAAGGCTGAACCTGGAGATCTGGAACTTTTATCACAAGCCAGTTCTTGTCCCTCCTGTTGAGGTTGTGTGAAGGGTAATTTTGTAGGAGAACGGAGTTAAACTAAATGCAGATGCAATGACAGCTGACTCTAAACTGAGCTCAAGCAGAATCCAACCCAAAGTGCTTTTCTCTGCAGCAGAAACACGCACTAATCCTCTTATCCTTGGAGTTGGAGGTCCCGGAGAGCGGGAACAGGAGGCTCGACTCAAACGAGAGGATTTGCTCTCTAAATAAGAGGACACAGACTGAACATGCAAATAGTGAAAAGTTCTCCTGACAGGGTTTCTGAAGGGATTGTTTACTGCAGGGTTTCAGTGAGGGCCAGTTATCCCCTATTTCTATAGCCCCGCTGGGCCTGAAGCGCTTTAGCAGCAACTACAAGCACGTCCTTTTTAAAAGTCATTGAGGAGTCCTTGGATTATCTCAGCCACTGGCATGGTCAGCACCACCATGGACAGTGAGGAGCAAAGGGCCAACCTCACGGAGATCACTTTATTAATTGTTCTATAAAAACTGTGAAAGGCTCTTACATGCCACTGTATTTCTCCCACTCTCACCTGAAGGTCTTACAGCCCTTTGCCTCCTGGAATTAAATGCACCCACAGAAGGAGACTGACTCTGCCCAGATAAACCACACAATTAACATGTTGCACAATTAAACTGGTTGCAGTACCAAATGACACCCTCAGACACCAAACATTTGCTGCGTTGGAGATTAACAGCATTTATTAATCCTACAGAAGATTTGATCGAATAAATTCAATGCCAGCTAAGATACGTCTGCATGTAATCGAAGGGCTTTGGTTCTAAGAAAAACACTTAAAAATTGGGTGCATTAGAAAAAACCAGGCATGTATATTAAAAAAAAAAAAAAAGGCAGCAGAAAAAGAAAAAAAATTATATATTGCTTTGTATTGCTCTCTATGTTGTGGCAGCTCTGAGTGTAATAAGAGTCTTTGAGGAACTTTCCACTTAAAGTGCACTTGGAGTGTTTCTCCCCCGCTGCCAGGCTTTCCAAGGTCTCAACCTGATCTGCTGGAAGTGGTAACAAACTCTTGAAATGTGGTTTTGAAATCCTCAGACCTTTGCCCAGGGTTGCTGTGATGATCCAGACGTAACAATAAACCCTCCCGAGAGACATTTAATGGGACACTTTAAATGAAATCACTTGGTGCTTTCGTAAGGCAGCTGAACGTGTGGTCTTGCCATTTTCCCATTTAGCAAGAAGAAAAGGCCGAACGAGGGCCAATTAGTCATAATAAAATCAGCTTTGATGACATTTTCACTCCTGAACTCTGGTATAAAATGGTCATCTAAGAAAGAACTGAAAGGATGTGTGAGGAATTTGGTAGCAGAGCTGCATGTACATACACACGCTCTCCTGAGTGAAAAATGAGCAGGTAAAGGCACTGCTGGCTGCTTGGCTTGGGGAGAAAATATCTGCTGGTGTTTTTTGCTGTGTTCCTCTGGTTTTGCTTGATTTGGGCTCAAATTGTAATTAATCTCAGCTTTTCTTTGAAGTCTATGCAGGTTGAACTTTGTTTTCATTCTTTGGATCTCCATGACATTCGTGTGCTCGGGTTACCCAGTTGGCCCTTCCATGGTAAGTCACCCTCCCCGCTCACTGCAGGATGAGATGCTTCATTTATTATAAATTGCTATTTTATTTTAATTAGTTCTGTTTCTTTGAGGGCTTCTTTGCTGTTGTTGTTGTTTTATGAAATGAAAGAAGTTCCTTGTATTAAAGCGATTGGTTAATTATCATTACCTAATTTCCCTGGAGTGTAACCCAATTTTTGCTTTAGTTATTAATAAAATATGCAAGCCTCTAAAATAATCGTGGGAGAAAGCCAGTGCATATTTAATGTGGAGTGTGGGGAGCTGAAATATTGTATGGAAGAGAGAAAAACATAAATCTCTTCATTTCATCCAAATTGCTTGTCCATATCAAATGGCTACAATTAGATCTATGTATGAATTTCCCTCATTGCCAGCTTGTTTATAAACCAATTAGTTTCTTTGTCACAGTGTGTAGATAAAGTTGATATTCTTATATGAGGTTATGAAGAATTATTGCATAGAATCAGCCAGAGAAGTTGGATTGAGCTCTGAGGGAAGCAGAAGAGCCTGTAAGGCTGAGGTGGGCAGGTTGGTTAAATAACATTAATCCCCTTCCAAGCTGCCCAGGCACTACCCAAGGCTTTCCAACCCGGAATGACACATTTTATTTCTCCTGATGTCCAAATTCCCTCCTTGGGACAAACCCCTGTGTTTGATTGCTGTGAATCAGCTCCAGGAGCCACAGGTGATATTTCTGTGTTTCCCGTGGTGTGCTTTGCATCCTCCTCTTTTCACTGATCTGCTGCTCTCAGGGGTTTGTTATTCCAGGGATGTGGAATCCCTGTTTTCCTCCAAATGTCCATTGTCTGTCTCCTCTCTCTGCTTTCCTTCTGGAAATGCTGAATCATCTTTCATTCCTGCCCGCCGATCATTTCGGCACAGCTTGGTCTGAGCAGCCTGATGGATCTCTGTATGGCAAAACAGCATAGGCAAAATGAGTTTAATTATTGCGATTTATTCAATTTATTTACTCCGTTTCAAGAGAACAGGCATTTCCTCAGTAAGGGCAGCACAGTGAGGTAGCAGCTAAAAATTCAAAGGGGAATTGGATTTTTGTGGATTTTGAATTCTGTGTCTGGGGTTTCTTTTGTGAAAATAATAAGTGTTTCTTGTTAGGGGGAAAATACAGCGTGGGGAAACCCCTCCTCAGGGGCAGAAGGTGTTGGGGCTTGCTCTTCCCTGTAAAGAGTCATTAAACAAAGAGAAAAATACAAAATACTAAACAATATTAAATAAAAGCAGTAGAATACTGAATTAAAACTAATCTTAGTGAAGCTAATGGCAATTTTACCAGCAATTCCAGTGAAGGCAGGGGTTAATCCCGTGGTTTTGCATAGGGATGGCAGAGAATTGCTTTTCCATGGCTAACCAACCAGCTGGGAAATCAGGATACGGAGAAAGATGCACACAGCAACTACGGACATACCAGGAACCGTTTTGAGTTTATAATTCAGCATTAATTCAAATGCAAGTTAATGTAAGGGCAGTTTAAATCTGCAGAAGTTTTTATTAGTTTGCATTTTTATGCTGTAAAATGCAAGTAGAAGGAACGTGTCCAGAAACCTGCACGGATTTTCATCCCGACTTTTTAAAATTCCCATTACTGTATTTTCATTATTAAACTTAGCCATAGCTACTACTATAACCACTCCTAACTGCTAGAAAGCTTCCTCTCCCAAATTTCTGCTTTACAGGTGTTTTTGTTGTCTCTTACCTGTCATTTAAGCTACATCACTTCCCACGAGTTAGAGCGAGATTCGATTTCATTGTTCACTGAAAAAAATCTCATTTTACGGCAATAAACACGGATGCTATTCCAGGGAAACTCTGTCACATGTCACAACTGGTCAGCTTCACAGCAAACAATTCATACCACGCTGCGAACATCATTGTATCAGTATTTTATAGCAGAAAGGCAGGGAAGTTTTCTAGAGAACAATGAAAAAAATCTGATTTTGAGTGTGAGAAATCCTCAGCGAACAGCACTTCATCCTTGTCATAAACAATACACTGCTTTTGTGTTTCCACTTACAGCGAACGAGCCGCGGCAAATACACAAATCCATAATTTTACCTTCTGTTATCTGTCTCTTTTCCCTTGTTTGTTTGTTGATCTCCAGAGCAACAACCCCTTCTATTTGAATTGCCAGCCGTACGGAAAAGCTGATTATTGCCTCGTGCTGCTGAACAGCTGCTTGGCCAAGGTGGGCAGGAGCGAAGAACTGGCTCTTGTGCAGCCCCGCCCGGAGACACCTTTCGGCAAAAGGTCCTTCCGCAACGGCGTCGGATCGGGAATTAAAAAAACTTCCTTCCGAAGGGCAAAGTCATAACCAAGTGCCCGAAATCTCGACCCCCCTTTTGACAGCTGACGTTCAACTTTGTGCTTCAAGAGTCCTCCTGATGCTTTCCCGGGGACCAAAGCCACCCGCGTCCCCAGCATGTAGCCAGGGGTTTGTCCCCGAGCCCAGCGGAGCCGATGGGGTTGCTCGGAAAGGGCTTTATTCCCAAAGTTGCGAGGGCATGAAGTTTTAGTCTCGAAATGAATGTTTTCAGTTGGTTAACTCCCCTTCTTTGCAAAGGTACAGGTTTAATCAAGTGGCTTTTGATTCATACAAAGGTAATCCTGTGCTGTGGGTAGGGGTGCGTGCGCAGCCTGCGGGGAGGACGGAGAATATTATTCCCCAAATCCCTCCTCTCTGCCAAGGAGGCAAACACAAGGCATTCCTCTGCCCTGCTGTCCCAAATCCCATTTACTCGGAGGCAACTGCTCTGGCAATTTTAATACACGCTTCAAGTACATTTCATTTCAGGTTTCCAAATATATGAAGGGCCACTGACGAAAGGCAGAATCAGGCCCTGCTTGTAACTTCTACTGGCTTTTTAATATAGTCATTTCAAATGACTTTAGCAGGAAACAATCTCTGGAGAGGTGTCAGCTCATCTCCAGGAGAGTCCTGGGAAATCACTGCAAGGCAGAGTGTCAGCACCACTCCCCGTGCCTCAGTTAATTGACTTCGGTAGGCAACACACAGCTGGTGAAATGTGCTAAATGTGAGGGTTTTTTTTTTAATTTCCTGTTAAGAAAAAGGTAATTTTATCTGGAAATATGTAAATGTGGGGTTTAGGAAAGGTCGTCTGCTGAGTTACATATGTGTGAGTTCTACCTTGTGGATGTTCCCTCCAAGTGCTGTGACGCTGGCTTGAAACGATGCAGAGTGTCCGTGCAATTCCTTTGGCATTCAAAGCTCAGATACTCCTAATAAATCAGCATGTGGATGCTTTCAAATATTTCCCTGCTCAAGATCATAACCAGGTCATTACTAACCCTACAACAAGGTGGTTTGGTGTCATCACCATCTCCAATCCTGTGTTTGCACCCCTGAGCCTGCAGGGAAAGGTGAGCCAAGCGTGGAGCTCTGCTGGTGGGATATCAGGTTTTGGGGTGATCCCTGGCTGATCCAGGGACATCAAACACTCTCCTCTCCGTGTTTCTCCACGCTGAAAACTTTAATGCTTCCTATTTTGTAAAGCTGTTTAAACACTTGGGCTCCTTTGGGGTAGTGCTGGTCTTTAGGTTGTTTAGCCTTTGCACCTCTTCGTCAAGTGTCTCCTAGAAAACATTAAAATTTATAAGGAAAATGTCAGATATTTGTTACTCTCATGCACTCTGTCTCATGAACTGTGAGATGAGCAAGGCAAGAGCAGTGGCACCAGGAGTTCCACTGCAGCAGGACATTTGGCCTGTTTCTCCCTTGGCTGCTGAGACTTTGGCCACAGCAGTCTCTTGCAAACACCATTTTCCAGCTCCAGCAGCATCCAGCTCTCTGCAGAGCTGCCCAAGAGGCAGAGCTCTAATGCCTTTGGCCATGGAAAACTGCAGGGCTGGGAATGGCTCCTGGCCTGGGAGTGCTGAGAGGGACCCAACCAGACCATAGAACCTGGCACAGGTTGGGCAGAGAAGCTGTGGCTGCCCCTGGATCCCTGGAAGTGTCCAAGGCCAGGTTGGACGGGGCTTGGAGCACCCTGGGCTGGTGGAAGGTGTCCCTGCCCATGGCAGGGGGTGGCACTGGATGGGCTTTAAGGTTTCTCCAGCCCAAACCATTGGAATCCCATGATTCCATGATTCCACGATTCTGGTCTGCATCTGTGGGGATGGAGATGTTCTGCCACACTGCAGCCTCCTGGTGTGGCTCTGTCCTGCTCCTGGCAGCTCCTATCCCACCCAGTTTCATTTTCAGGATAGAAAATAACCAGGACAAGTTCAGATTTCCCTTTGTCTTGGGCTTTAACATCCCTTTTTGTCAACATTTTTCCACATAATCGAATACATTCCTGCCTCGGTAACCTGGGATGAGACAGGTTGATTGGAAGTCACCAGAGCTTTACGTGGAGCTTGGAAAAGCAGCCTCTCCCCCTTCATTTCTTGTGCAGGATGAAAGCAGCTCGGTCAGCAGCATTTGCCTTGGAGCAGGGTGTGTTCAGAGGGCTGCAGAGCCAGGTCGGTGCTGCTCGCACAGACCTTCATCCCCTTCTGTGTTGAAAGCATGGGCTGCAAGAAAAACCACATCTTGGCTGCAGGAAAAGCCTCATTATTTATGATTTAGCCATTCCCTGACAAGCCACTCCAGCTTGAGGGATCTGCATAGACAAAAAGATGGTATGAGGAGGCCACCAAGAGCCATAAGTCTTGCACTCACCTAAATCACATGGGCAGGCCTGGGAAATGCAGCTTATGCAGCTGACTTGGAGCAGTGGATGTCACTGCTGGGCTGATCTCACCATCAGCACCCTCAGAAAAGTCAGGGCTGCCTCCGGTGAGATGCTGAACTCTCCTCTGAACTTTAAGGGGAACAACAGAGAGCAACCTCAGTGATCTCTGTCAGAAAATAGGGATCTAAGGGTGCCATTGCTGAACACATTAGTTTTTATGCTGACAAGCATTGGAAGTACGGGCTAAAATGTCTTTTTTTCAGTGAAAACTGGACAATAGGACTGGCTATAGGGGTGCCACCTACAGCAAAATTAAAGTGCTGCCAGGAATTGCATTCCTTTCTAGAGAACAGGGATTCATTACGCTGTGAAAAGTCATTTTGTTGACTTTCTTTACTGTTTTTCTTGGCTAGCCTAAAAGAAAAGATAGAAGAGTTTAGAGGGTGGTAAGAATAATGCTTTGTCTAGGGACTGAGGAGCAGGTTGGGAAGTGTCATGACTGATGGCTTCGGGAAGGGTTTCGGAGATGTGTCAGAGAAGGGGGGTTCCCACAGCTGGAGGGGCTGGGGAGAGGTGTGAGCTCTGCTTTCCTGTCATTGTCACCTCCCGCCTCCCCTTTGGTGTGGCACCAAACATCCTCTGCCCGTGGCCACCTTCTGACCCCCAGGGAGCCCTGTGGCTTCCACAGCCAAGCCAATTCCCACATTCCCAGACTGTCTGCAGCTGCCTCGGCCATGGCTCCAGCTCCAGCCCAATAAATGGGTGAGAATCTCACTCCCCACCAAGGCTGAGGGGGGAATCCTCCATCCCTGCCCCTTCCAAGGGCGGCTGCTGCAGTTATTCCACCCTGAGCAAGTCATCCATATATTTCCTTAATTTTTGGCCACGCAACCCTTTGGTAAAACACATTAAAATGCATTTAAGGGACACCCAGAATCCATAAAGATTTTTTGCCTTACTTCGCTCTAACTTGTCTCTCCCTTTGCACATAAATGTGCACTACCGAGTGCCTGTGGTTGGGCTGTGAGAGCCATCACAGGGCTCAGCAATCCCTGCTTTGAGCTGGGGCTGAAGCTGCCCCAGGGCTGTGGGAGCAGCATCCCCATCCCATCCCATCCCATCCCATCCCATCCCATCCCATCCCATCCCATCCCATCCCATCCCATCCCCACACCTGGAATGGCACCTTGCAAAGAGCTGGCCCGCTTCCTGCTGCTCCTTGCTCCCTAAAAATGCTCTGTGCCTCTGAAGGAGGCAGCTGACGTTACCAGGAGGTGAAACCAAAAGAAACAAATCCAATAAAACAAGAACGAGCAAAATCTGCCCGAAGACAAGGAGGGGAATTAACATTTTTTTTCTTCTTCACAGATTATTGGCAAGAAAAGCAATTAAATAGCCTGATGTAATAGCATCTAATTAACTTGTAAGACTGAAAATTCCTTGTCGTAATGACATACCAATACTTGGCTTTCTGATTACCAAGCACATATTAAAGTATATGTATCACACTGAGATTTCCTAATTTGCTATTATTTGCCTGTAAATGGTAATTTATTACCTTAAAATACTGAGAGAAAGAAAGGAAGAAGTCTGTTGGTGCTTTTAGCTCTGGATATAATTTTGACCTTAAGAAAGAACAAGACAGATATGAGAGAGTATATTAGATGTTATTATTACTGTAATAAAATAGAGATAAAAATCATAGTGTAGAAAGACTCTAAGACAACTATTAACCATTTGTCACATAAAGAAAATCAAAATTTAACTTATCAGATAGTCTGGCACTTTAAAGATTCATCCTGAAAAATGACTTTCTAACGGTGAAGCATTTATGCAATATGTCATTGATGAGCTGTCTGCTTAAATGTTTAAAGAGTTTGGGAAAAGATTGAAAAAATGTCAAAGATACCCTTTTTATTAGTCTGACAGGGCATTTCACCGTGTTTGAATTTATTCTGAAGAGTGAAACACCACGGCATGACATTTTTCGTGGAGAAAACAAGCTGGGCTCATTGTCCTACCCCAGCGTGAGCTGGTTGGTGAGCACAACCCAAGGGAGGATGTAGCTCTTTCACTGGAGAAGTGACACAGCTGTACGTCACACACTGCTCCGGAGCCAGGGGGAATTTTGCTGCCTTTGCGGTGATAGAAAGACCTTTATCTCCTGATCCCCCCCAGATTTGAAGTCACTGGGTTGATTATGCTGGAAATGAAGCGTATCTTAACAGCTTGATCAGCTGAGACCCATCTCCTCGAATCCTTCGGTGGGAACCTTTCAGAAGACATAGAAGGGCTCAGTGTGACAAGGACTGAGCTATCAAGTGCTGCTCTCCAGGCATCATCCACGACTCACTGGAGGCAGCAGAGAGAGGCTGAGCTCTTCAACGGGCTTTGGCTTGGGTGGTGGGGCAGAGTATTTTGTGGGTGGGTGGAAGGAGCCCAGTGAGTCTCTGAGCCACCCCCTGACAGGTCGCAGCAGCTCTGTGCCCTCACAGAGTCCTCTGCCCATGAAACACTCTCACCGATCCTGTGGCTTGTCCCCCCTAACCCACCCTGTGTCAGAGCTCTGCTCCAAACCACAGCCAAGTGCTGGAGCTGCAGCTCCACGAGGAGCCCAGGCCACTGTGCTTGGCTCTGTGTCTTCATTAGCATCTTAATTAGTAGCACGACACTTGGATGAACCCGAGGTCTACAGGGATGCGGTGGAAATGTGTTGTTAAACACCGAGGTGTAAGTCCAGGAGTCAGCATTCCTGCAGAGCCATTTCAGTCCCCCTCACTGCTCTGCTGGGTTTTAACTACTCGCAAGTAGATGATGGTTATGCATGTTGCAGAGAGGGGTTTTTTCACTTCATTTTCAAGTAAAAGTCAGAAATTAAATGAAAAGAACAAATGGATCTCAACCCAAAGGCAGAAAGGAAGAAAGATGTAGGAGTAAAAATGATCATGGGGGGAAAAATCATTGCCATTTAGAGGTATTTGCTCTTTTTCACTGACTGTTTCATTGCTAATTCTCTACAGCGCTGTCTTAGGATATCTGTACAGCCAATCAAGGCTGAGGGTCATGATGTATTTTAGTAGGAGCCACCTCCTTTGATAGGAAACATCTCCTTTGGTAGGAAACATCTCCTTTGGTAGGAAACATCCCCTTCCAGGCCATGAATTTAGCTGTGTGAATTTTGAACTGGGTCACTCCAGCTCTATTAATGATTTTCTGGAAGCCACTGACTGGCAGGCATGGGAACCTTCCCCACGCTCAGGAAATGTGGCAGAGATGTCACATGTTCCTGGTTTGAAGTCATCAGGGCTTCTGGTAACCTTCTACATTTTCTTCATTACAGAATCTGGCTTCTTGGCCAGGCCCACCTTTGGGTTGCCATGTTAGGGCAAGGGATGTGTTTGACTGTGCTGACTGTTTTGCTTTGTAGTTTTAGCCAGGTCTGCAAACCATTCCTTCCCGCTGGCAGTGTGGGCCTCATTGTTCCCCTGGATGATGGGAGCAGCACAGCCACAAACATATTTTGGGCTTCTCAGCGGTGCCTGGTGAAGCACGTCCTGTGAAACGCCGCTTTATTTCACGTTTCTCAGTTTTAAATGCGATTGCACATGCAAAATATGGCAAAAAACGACGGTTGCACGAGACACCACGGCATGGCAGGAAGGATGGTAAGTCATCCACCTAATTAGGCAGCAACTGGTGCTGGCTGGAGTGGCCCATAATGTGAGGAAGGCATGTGGAAGTCAAGGGGAGAGGCTGCTTGACTGCTCATTATTGACTCAGTGTCATGTCTGGTATCAGAAACTCTGCAGAGTGGCCAGTCCTCAGTGCTTCTCTTACATAGAATCATAGAATGGGTTGGGTGGGAAGGGACCCCAAAGCCCATCCAGTGCCACCCCTGCCATGGGCAGGGACTCCTCCCACCAGCCCAGGTGGCTCCAACCATCCAACCTGGCCTTGGACACTTCCAGGGATGGGGCAGCCTGTGCCAGGGTCTCCCCACCCTCATGTCAATTTAATAATTAATAAAATTTAATGATTACAGCCACTGGAGGCAATGTGGGAAAATTGACTGGTTGAGCTTGTTGAGCAGTTAAAGGCCAAATCCTGATTGCCGGACTTAATGAATTATGCTAAGTGATGCATGGAGATCCTCGTGATTATTTTATACAACCTTAAATGAAAGAAGACAAATGACCCGTGTGGGTGGAACTGGGCTATAAAAAGGTGGGTTGGTAGTTATATTTCCTTTGCTTTTCTGCAAATATGTACAGTAATGTAACTGGCTTTCTCACAGACTATCCTGAGCTGGAAGAGATTCACCGGAGGTGTCCAGCTCCTGAAAGAAGCATCCCTGTGGATATTCCTTTCTTCCAGCAGCTGGGCAAGCCCCTGTGCCAGAGCACAGTCTCCACATCAAACCGATGCAACTCAACACCAGGCCACTGCAGCACTTTGGACAGCCCAGCCAGTTTCTCTGGTTTTGTACCACGCTGGCATTTTTCCACGTTTCTGCCAACAAACTGTGACTTCTGGTGCCCAGGTGCTTTGTGATGCTCTGCTGGAAGTTCCCACTTCCAGGTGAGTGTGAGGATGAGCTCTGGAGCAGGATCAGCCCTGCTCAGCGGTGCTTTGCTCTTCTGCATGTCAAGCGTGGTGCCAATTTGCATATTTGGGTACTTGAACTTTACAAATTGCTCCTTATGATCAACAAATAAGGTGTCATTTACGTGCTTGTGTTAAGGGAATGAGTTGCATTTCTCTTCACAGTGCTCTCAGAGTGAAGTCAGGTGTTCTGGCACAGTGCAAGCTCTCATCCCTGGCTCGTGCTGTTTGCCTGTCACCCAGGCTCTGCCTTTGAGCCTCTGACTGCTTAATTAATGACACCGTAGATGCTATGGACTTAAAAAATAGGGTATTTTAGTCACTAGCCTAAGGTGTGTATTTTGTTAAGCAATATTCAATTATTTTGCTTTTTAGTTATGTAAAGCACCTTGTATTTTAGATTAATATATTCATATTGCATTAAAAAAAAGAATTTTTAAGGGTCTTGTGGGTGAAGAAATTAGTTGAAAGTGTTTGTTTCAGTGGTTGCAGAGTTAGTGGAGGAATAAACGGTATGGTTATTCACTAATGGTTGTTAATACAGGAGGGTGGGCAGGCCCTGGCACAGATTTCCCAGAGAAGCTGTGGCTGCCCCTGGATCCCTGGGAGTGTCCAAGGCCAGGTTGGACGGGGCTTGGAGCAACCTGGGCTGGTGGGAGGTGTCCCTGCCCATGGCAGGGGAGGGATAAGATGAGCTTTAACCCCTTCCAACCCAAACCATTCCGTGGTTCTGTGATGCCATCACATGGTTTATATCAGTTCATTAAAGCTCCTGCTTGACTCAGCTTGGTGCCCATATGTCTGTGGTGGCATCAGGATGTGCCTTCTCAGTTGCTGCCAGTGCCTTTCATCTATGGCAATATCATTTTTAATGTGTTTCCAGCAAGTGCAGAAATTGTATTTTGTGCAAACCATGAGAGGAACTAAATCTTCCTCATCCTCATGGAATCACAGAAAGGCTTGGGTTGGAAGGGTCCCCACCTGTTTCATACCATTAAACCACTGGAATACACCGATGGTCACAGCAAATGACATTTCAGTAGCTTTGTGTTGTATTTTCCAGTGACTGCAAGCCAGCTGTATGTTTTGCTCAGTTCCATGTGAAGTAACTGAAGGAAAGCCACGGCCAGCAGCAGCAGCAGTGGGGTTAGTGCTTGGTCCTGGCCACCTGAAGACAACAAGGGAGAGACAGCAGACACAAAAATTCTTGACTTTCAGCAAATGGTTCAAATTTTGCCATGAACGATGAATTTCACGTGGCACTGGGGGAGAGTGAAGGAATTCTTCTCCTTCTCTCAATATTTTGATGCTGTGGATCTGCAGAGGCACAAACCCAGGACTTACCCAGGCAGGAATGGTGCATCCCTGACACAGAGCCAGGCAAAGAAGAAAGGGAATCAATTAAAAAAACAGGCCCATTTCTCCTGGTTTTGGTAGGAAACTTCCCCACACTCCCTGTGTCCCCCTAGGCAGGTTCCTGACTATTTCTGCACTTGGACCTTACCTCAAAAGGGATGAACTTGTCCTGTTTCCCTTCTGCTATTGCATTGATGGGATTTTCCGCTCCTGGGGCTGGTGGACACTCTCCACGTGGAATTCGTGTGTCACCCAGACCCAGCAAACGAACGCGGTGTGTCAGCACTGCTGGAGTGCAAACAACAACCAGCTGTGGGAAGGACGGATCACCGAGTGATGGCATCGAGGAGGAGATTTACAGAGGAGAAAGGAGGGGCTAAAACTGCATCTCGAAGTAATTTCCATATTTTTGGGGGGTATTTTGTCCTGCGACTCGCACAAGGAAAAGGTTACCAGAGAGATAAGAGCCTGTGGCATCTCTATACTTGGATTTTTCTTCACTGACACAATCATGAGCTTAGCTTTTTTCACTCGGTGGGGCTGGAGATGGGAGAGGTGGTACTTTTTTTCCCCTGACGTTGCCGCAGGTTAGCATTCCATAATTATTTTTGTCATGAAGATGAATGCCACCCTAAAAAAGTTGGAAGCTAACAGCACCTCAGCTTTGATATATGAATATTGCCACTCTGAATGCTGGAGTGCGTTCTGGTTTTATGACTATGAGACATTTCTTAGTCTCTGATTCAGAAACGCATTTCCTACGCATTTTAAAGCAACTTTTTTTCCCTATTATTATTTTTTTGGCTCATTTTTGATTTCAGAGTGAATTTAAGAGATTGTAAGATTTTAGAGATATTCACCACAAAATGATTAATCACCTTTAGCCACCTCTAGTTTAATACCCTGCAATGCCAAGGAAAGGCTGCATCCCATGAATTCCCACAAATTCCAGCCCGGAAATCACAGAGCAATTGCAATGTGAAATAGTTAAAGTCTGCTAGGTTTTCTTTTTTAAATCGTCTACTCTTCTGGCTCTACGAAGACCTTGCAAATGTCGTGTTTGAGAGGAGATACCACAGAATCGTGGCAGTCTGTGGAATGAAAATAGTGTCGTTTCATTTGCAACGTGTTTCTGCTCTCACGCCCAGCCTCCCAAAGCGCCGCTGCTCCTGCTCATTGCAACGAGCTGGTTAAAACACACCGGGAAAAAAAAATCAGGGAAATGGAAGAGTGCCCTCTAATGCCAACAAAACCAAGGAGAGGGATCTGGGAAGGCAGCACAAGGCCATGGAGGGGGCTGAGGGTTGGCTGCACCTGCTCTGGGGACACAGCGTTTTGGGTCGAAGAGCAGAGGGACGTCTGGAAACGTGGGGGTTTCAAGAGGAGCTGAGGTGTCAGGGCACAGAAGCAGCTAAATCAGAGCCTCCGGTGCTGTTCGCTTTGCAAGCCCTCCCCCAGATGAGGCCCCATCCTCTCGGCAGGATGCACATCTGGTGTGACCGAGTGTGGATGAGGGGAGGGCTCATGGGCAAGGGGGTTTATTTGGCAGCAAAAGTCAGCTGGCACCGAATGGCACAGAACGAGCATGGAGCTGCTCTGGAGCATCACTGGGCAGGGAAGAGCTCAGAAAAGAGGGCCCAGGGTTTTGTGGGGTTGAACACAAGGAAGCCATGAGGTGATGGAGGTCCTTGAGCAACGTGATGGTGAAAATACCTCAGCAACAAAGAATCCTCACATTTATGGGACAGGAGTTGTCACTCAGACTAACCAGGGTCCAGCAGAAGGTTTCTGGGTTGTTTGTGGTGTTTCTGATTTCAGGCTTCCCACCCACCCTGGGACCATTTCTACTTATCCACGGAGAAGGGTTTGGGGAATAAACATGAAATGTGTTTCCACAAACACTCCGGAGTGCAGTGCTTAATTTTATGATCATCCAGCCAGCTCACAGGGATACTCACAGGGGAAGAACACCAAGGTGGATGCAAATTCAAACATGATTGAAACACCAATCACTTACTCACCGAGAAATATTTTTAACTCGACAAAGGAATAATGAAACATGCATCCTAGGGGGTTTTATGGGCAAATTTTAGTCCAAACATTTGCAATTTATGCAGGAATTGTTTGCTCATCAAGTATTGAAAAAGGCCAGGAGTGAAACAAAAACCCTAAGGGGCTTGAAATCGGGCTGGCCAGAGATATTCTCCAAACAGTTTTTCCATTGGAAAATGCCAGATCATAAAAAATGAAGCGACCTGCGGAAATCAATCAATCAATGCTGACAAAGTCCCAGCGAGGGAGATTCCCTGCCAGCTGTCAGACTCCCTGTCTGCTCTCTCTGGGGTGTCAGATCAGCCGTGTACACCCACCTGAGCACCCGGACGGGGGGTCGGGAGCTGCCACATCCCATGTCCTGTGTCCTCCCCGACCCTGGAGGCCACGAGGAGCTTCAGAGCCATTGAAGTGCAGTGTCACTTTGCCCTTCCCGTGAAGCTGAACGACAGGTTTCCTCCTTTGAAGCGACACAGACAGGTGTGTTTGGTTTCCCCATTTATTAATGTATGTTTTCAATGGCAGGGATCCTTGCACTGCGGTTTCTGGTCTCCTGTGCAAGAAGGGGGAAGCAAATCCAAGCTGAAAGCTACAGCACAACCTGGAGAAAAGACCCCCCAGCTTCTCAAAGCATTTGAACTCCAAAAGGCCAGCACATTTCTGGAAGTTAATAAGTGCTTATTCCTTGTTTTTCAGCGGTTCTCAGATAAGCCAAAGCAAGCTGAGCCCCTCCTGGTGCTCAAAGGAGAGAGCAGTGCCAGCCTTGGAGAGCTGCCATGTGGATTGGCCATTCCCAAACTGCAGTGCAGGTACTTAGGGTGGGTCAGGAGGTTTTCCCAGACCTCATTATATCCCCCTTGGAGACCCTGGCCCTGCAGCTCCTGCACCTGCACCGATTTAGGGCTGAGGGGGAACGTGGCGCTTGGGATCCGCAGCTAATGGCCCTGCTGGCTCTGCACCCAAAATGCTGGAGGTGTTTCTGCAATATAAGCTGCATTTTGGTTTTCTTTTCATCTTAGCTTTAGCGTGGTGTGTTTCCCAGACATAAAGGAGGTGTTCCAACACGTCTTGGCAGCAGTTTTGGGTACATATGTGTAGGCTTAAGATGCCCGAGAGCAGATGGAGCTGGTGCAGATGGCCCGGCTGTCACATATGGGGAGGAGTGTTTCGTTCCTTGCAGTAGGAGTGTGATGTTATTCTCAATCCCAGGGGTCAGAAGAGCTTTCACTTATCACTCAGGATTCTCGGTGCCTGTTATTTCAGGCTGGAAAAGCTCCGTAAATATCACATGTCAAGGCTCCTTGCTGGAAGCTGGGGAGGGACAGGCTTGTGAGAGGTGTTTCCAGCCTGCGCCCCATGAGTTATTCCTGATAAATGCTGATTAATTGTTATCTCCTTTTAATAAATCCCACAAGGAGAGGTGCAGCTCTCCCCCACACAGCCACGGCCCGGTTTAAATTAAGATTCAGGAGAGTGATGGGAACATGCCATTACCGGGTGTGTGGGGAGAGCGAGGAAATATTGCCTTGCTCTCACTTTCCAGAAGCAATTTCCAACCTCTCTTTCCAGGCACAAAAGCCACCAGTGGGCAGAAGCCAATATTAAATCTGTCATGTTTTTATTTCTTTCTAACATCTCTGTTCGAAATCTAAACTAACTCGCAGACAAAAGCAAGGAGCCCTGGAGCACAGCAGAAACAACACAGGGCAATAAACCATCTCTGTGCTCTCCTGACATTCCATCAGCTGTTTAAAGCAGAGGATTCTGCAGCTCTGACTGAGGGGGGGTATGGATTTCCTTCCAATTTTAATGAAGGAATCTGAGCAAAAGGAAGAGTCTCCCTAGCTGAAAGAGTGGATTCTCGGGAAGGCGAGTGGGATGGTTTGAATCTTTTCCTAATGAAGACACTGCCACCAGCTGGCTGATAAATGATTCTGACTAGAGGTTTGCACAGGGAGAATTTTAACGAGATGTGAGGTTTAGGTCAATATGTTTTCAGAACAGAAAGCAATTAATTATCTGTACGCTCCATTACTTTGTCAAATAGAGGTACATGATAATGAAGCAATTAATGCTTTTTACCCTAAACACTTTGTTTGACAAAGGTGGCCTCTTCACGGGGTGCACTGAACATCTTCCACCTTCCTGAGCTGCTGTGACCATCTCAGACTCCAGCGTGGCTCAGACACCTCCAGGTTCCATAACTGATCATTTCTAAATGAATAGTGAAATTACTTGAATTGAGGCCTTTGAAATCTATCAAAATCAATTTGCCCTTTCAGATTCCCCATTTTTTCCTGATGCCCGGTGTTTTGTCGAGTCACTGCTCACTGGAGCTGGAAAGAACTTGTGGGTCTTGGTGCCAAGGCTTTTGGATGGTGCCCCGTCAGCTCTCGACTCCTGATTTTCCTAAGCCACCAGCAGTGGCTTCCTTGGGCAGCGCTGACATTTCAATCACCCTGGTTTTCCTCCCGTGCTGGAGCCAATTCATATGCTCGAAACGATCATTTCAGGTTTTCCGCCAAAAAATGCAGTCCGGCTTTTTAAAGTTGCCGTGCCAATCACGGGGAAGAGAAATCTTGGAAATGGAGGCTGAGGCTTCAGGTGTAATTCTGTGCTCAGGAGGGATGCACAACTCATCCTGTGTCGGAGAGAAAGTGGATCTGTTGCAGTTCCAGGCATTGCCAGTCCAGCAGAAGATGTGTCATACTGGAGAACATCCTGTCCCTTACAGGTGACGATGTCCTTGTCCTTGTCCTTGGCCCCAGAGCCAAAGGAAGGGACTTGGCGTGTTTGGTTTCTTTGGGTATTTCTGGATTTCTTTTTAAATCTCTCTTAGCAAGTTGGAGCCATGAGGAATTTCAGCACCCCAAACTTTGACCTGAGGAGAATATTTGCTACCCACCAAACCTGTGTCTGTGTCACCACGGAATCATTAAGGGTGGAAAAGACCTCCAAGGTCATCAAGCCCCCCCTGTGCCCGATGCCCACCTTGTCCCCCAGCCCAGAGCACTCAGTGCCACGGCCAGTCCTGCCTTGGGCACCTCCAGGGTGGGCACTCCACCCCTCCCTGGGCAGCCCCTGCCAAGGCCTGACCACCCTTTCCAGGCACAAATTCCTCCTGCTGTCCCACCTGAACATCTCCTGGTGCAACTTGAGGCCATTTCCTCTTGTCCAGTTCCTTGTTTCCTGGGAGCAGAGCCTTCAAATCCCCAAATTCCCAGCTGTTTCCAGTTAGTTTTCTTACCTTTCTTACACTTTTCACTTAATTTGCACTAAATCCTGATGATTTTTTTTTTTTAATTTCTAATAGAAGCCATCAATTTTTCATTTTAAAATTAAGCAGAAAAATGGCATTTGCTATACGTGACAGCATTTGAACTGAGCTAAAAAATAATAATATAATAATAATATAGCCACATAACCCTCTCTGGTGTGCCACAGAAGCAGTGCTGGGAGCTGGATGGGTGGGTGGGATGTGCAGGTTACGGACCATTTCTGCTCTCCATCCTCCTCCTGCTCCCAGGTGCTTTAGCCAAGGAGGAAGAAGCCCAGGCTCCTGCAGAGGCACAAAGCTCCTGCCACTGAGGGAAAACTCTCCATTTTAATGGAATTTTTCCTACTTCTTTCATGACTTTCAAAAATACAATGGGAAAAGAGTGACAGGCCCACGGGACATACAAATGCTTGCATCACTCCTATTTAAAAGCTGATTTTCCCACATTAAATTAAATGAACCCTTTCATTTCCTCCTCTGTGTGCAGCACTTCCACGCAGCATCACTTTACCCAGGATGAAGGCTGAATTGATATTCCCACTGAAGCCAGCCTGAAGTCCTCACGTCCCACGTTTAAACTGGATTCTGCTTCCAGCTTTGGCACAGGGAATGTTGAAAGGACAGTTGGGTTTTCTTTTTAAAAGACCAAAGAGATATTTACTGCTTTGCTCAAGGTTTTGTTCTGGGCTTCTTGTAGGACACAGAGCAGGGATTTGCGGAGGATTGTTGGAGGGAACCCAGGAATTCCTTTGTGCTCGTTGAACTCCCCTTTCCCACACACAGCAGCAGGTGAGGGGGAGCATGTTCCTCTCACACCGTGGGGAGCCTCTTGAAGCTGCTCTGTTGCCTTCACAAATGAAACAAAAATTCAATTACTGAAACTATCAGCATCCCTTGCTTTGGAGCAACCATCCAGTGGAAGAGCTTTTTATTGATTTCTTCGGAATGTCAATATCACAGCAGAACCATTGCAATAGAAACAACCTTTTCTTTTCTCTTAACATGCATGCAAGCATGGAAAAATTGAAAATAGAGCCTCAGACCTCCTGTTTTAAAATAGAACTCTCAGCAGTGTGTAGCCAGAACAGAGAGGTGATGCAGGTCTGCAAATGCTCCTGTAGATGAATTGAAGCTTTCCATCCACAGATGGAAGTTCACCTGTGGCTGAAATCTGGCTGATACTTGCAGTAGAGTCAAAGATCCAGAACACCTGGGGGTGATATCTGAAAGGGTTAGGTGGGATATTGGGAAGGAATTTCTGGCTGGGAGGGTGGGCAGGCCCTGGCACAGGTTGGGCAGAGAAGCTGTGGCTGCCCCTGGATCCCTGGAAGTGTCCAAGGCCAGGTTGGAGCAACCTGGGCTGGTGGAAGGTGTCCCTGTTTGTAGCAGGTGAGTTGGAACGAGATGGCCTTTAAAGTCCCTTCCAACCCAAACCATGTGATAATTCCATGACATATTGATCTTAAAATCTCTCAGAGTCCATTTATTAATAATCAAACTGTGATTAGTTTTTACCCTACTAGGGCAAAGTTTTACCAAGGAGCAGAGCAGCTCTCTGACGGAGATGTCAAAAACCAAGGTGACAATTACACATCTTGCTTTCTCCCAGAGCTGAGGTTTGTTCTTAACATGTGAGATGGGCATGATTGTCTGGAGAGCTCCTTAGGCCTGGACTAACAGCACTTGTCATCAGCAGGAAGCTGAACGGACCAAGGACTGGATCAGCTCTCCATCCATGTAAGTCCCTCCACTGAACTTTTTGCAGGTATTTTCTTAAAAGTAATTCCAAGTTTGCATTAAAAATATTTACTGCTCATGCTCATAGACTGGGATCTTTATGCTCTATTTTTATGTATTCTTTATTTTAGGAAAAGTCTTCCATTAGAAAAGGTAAAGAACCAAGAAAACAAAATAATTTTAAACTCAGAACTTTTTAAACTAGTTAGATTATTGGGGGAAAATCAACATACTGTGGGTTTTTTTCTGCAGAGCCTATAAGCTCCTGCCAAGTTTTACTCTTACCGTAATACTACCAAGACTTAAATCAATTCATGTCATTGTTTTAGAAGGTGATAAAACTTTAAATGACTCCAGATCTTCTCCAAACCCTCTGCTTTCCAACCACAGGAAACCTCCGATCTCCTTGTGATGTATTATTCTCCCCAGAATGCATGTGCTGCAACCTCCTGTGATGTGAGACCAAACTAATTGCTTCTGTTGTTCCTTGGAAGCAAACATTTCTCTAATGACCCAATATCTCATTAGGCAGCACTAAAGTACTGGTTTTGCTGAAGAGAGGTTTGCCCAGGGAGGACCTCCTTGGCACCTGCTCCGGTTTTGTACTTTAAAACAGCAGAAAATTGAAATTATTTTGTCCACACCCTAAGTCTGGCCTATTCTTTGCATCCACTGGAATGCCTGAGTGGGATGTCACTGCTCAGCAAGAACCACAAACACATTCAAGTCCACTGGTAAAATTGTCTGCAAACAGTTTCCTCTGGGGTGGAATTTGGGATATAAAACATTTTGCAACGCCAGGGCAGATTATGTCACGTTCTCCCAGTAGTCCAATTATTACAATGGGAGATTTTCTCCTGAAAAACAAAGTAGTGCCAGCGGAGACAAGAGGGGAGCCATCCTAATGCCTTCAGAGAATCCCAGAATATCCCAAGTTGGAAGGGACCCACAGGGACCATTGAGTCCAACTCCTGTCCCTGCCCAGGACCATCCCCAAGAGTCACCCCCTGTGCCCCAGAGCATCATCCAAACCCTCCTGGAGCTCTGGCAGCCTTGGGGCCGTGCCCACTGCCCTGGGGAGCCTGGGCAGTGCCCACCACCCTCTGGGGGAAGAACCTTTCCCTGAGATCCCACCTGACCCTGCCCTGATACAACTCCCCCGTCGCAGGATGAGCCCCAGAGCTTAAAACATGTTAAAATCCCATATGGAAACTCTCCTCTGGGAGGAGAAATTTCTCCCTTCACTGCTGTAATCCTGCCTTAGAGGGGAGGATTAGAAGGGGATTAAGCTGCAGAGAACCAAGGTCACTGTATTCCCCAGTGACAGAGTTCACACAGAGATTTAGTATAATTTGGAAGACACCGTTGACTTCTCACAGCCGTGTGGTTTATTCCTTCCTCCCGGGCCTGAACAGACACGACCTGGGAGCTTCAGAAACATAGCTCTGGGGGATGATCCTTAAACCTTCTGATCTCTAAGGGCATTGCTTTTAGGTCATGTTGGACAGCAGGAGGAATTTGTGCCTGGAAAGGGTGGTCAGGCACTGGAAGGGGCTGCCCAGGGAGGGTTGGAGTGCCCAGCCCTGGAGGTGCCCAAGGCAGGACTGGCCGTGGCACTGAGTGCTCTGGGCTGGGGGACAAGGTCGGCATCGGGCACAGGGTGGGCTCCGTGGGCTGGCAGGGCTTTTCCAACCTCAGTGACTCTGGGATTTTGGAATCTGATACATTAGTCAGCATATACTGCCTGCAGCAAATAAAGATCCAGATCTGATTCTGTAATTTAAGTTATTCCATAATTAAACAGCAAACTCATCTGTTTAGTGTTAAAGTCATTCCTGGGAGGTATTTCAACACCTGCCTCTTTCCAGCATCCATAGAGGTAATTCTAGAGACTAATGTTACTACTCAATTAGAGACTTTCTTATCAACAAAAAGTAATTGAATATTTGAAGTCAGTTAAACAGATGAAGTTTAACTCAGGGTACGAAATGGCCAAATCTGAACTGCAAATGCGCTTGTATATATGAGACAGGTAAGTGCATTTTGCTGGCTTGAATTACGCGGTAACTCGTGAAGTGTCTCAGGGTAATTACACTTTCAAATGGATGCTGCTGTCTCTGACGGGCTGGGGGGATATATCTTCCAAACTCCAGCGTAGCAGCACACTGGAGAACTCTGTGTTCTCCGAGAGTTTATCACGAGCTGCACAGTAATACTAATTGCACCCCTAATTGCCATGGAGGCTGGCAGAAGGGAGAGAGCGTGGAGTGCAGTTGTTCAGCGAGCACAGAAATCGGTGGGACAGGTTCTGTGCTTTCTGTGTTCCAGCAAGGCTGGGGTGGCCCAGGGGACACATCCTGGCTGGAGCTGCTCCTGAGGGCTGGGAAGGGTGCTCGGGGCTGGTGCAGCCACCTCCAGCCCTTCACTGCATCCCAGTCTGCCCAGAGAGCACCTGTGGGGCTGAACCCGCCTTTGGATTGAGTGTGCTGATCCCTATATCGATCCCAGCAGCCTTTGGATCGGATCCCAGGGCAGCAACAGGAGTTGTGCAATATGGACTGTTTAATTTTCATGTTTCTCTACAGATCTCATCAACTGGCCTCACATTAACTCCCCGATGGACAGGCTAATTGGATACTTTTCATTTTACAAAGAGACTATGCTGACCTTCAGTCAAATTCAAAGAGACACTTTAGGGGAAGATTTAGAGCATTCTTCTTGGAAAAATGAAAACTGTAGTGTGTCAGGCATTACAAATGTCTTTATTTTCTCTCTGTCTGTTTCTGAGGCTTGACTTCTGATTCAGCACGTTAACACCTGCAAAAAAAGCTGCTTTCACAATGGACTTGGCAGATTTCTGCTCGGGATTATTTCAGATTGCAATGTTTTGCTTGCTGATAAAATGTAAATAAACCCATAGGCTCCTATTCCCATTTGATAAAGGAATTAATAGAATAAAAGATGAAACAGTCTCTCTTAAAAGATGTTTGCATACATTACACAGTTGTGAAGCTTTCTGGAGGTTGTTCATACAAAAAAGAAAACAAAGTAGTGTTCACTGCTGGTTTGTGTTGTATTTTAGCAGATTGCCAGCCAAGCATCAGGTTATTAGTTGACTTCTTTTCCCAACTCCTCCTTATGCATACCTGGTCAGTTTTAAAGGCACAACAGGAAAGTATCTCCACATTTGGGAAACATGATGGGCTAGAAGCCCGTCTGACCAGGCAGTAGGAATGGTGGTGGTGTTTAGCAGAGGCTTCTGCAAACAGAGCTGTTACTCCTGCAGAAGGTTCCTGACAAGTCCAGAACAAATATTCTGACAGCAAATCGACTCCTGCGTGGCAGGAGCCAAACCCTTTGGAAAATGCGGTGTGTTGACTCAGCCAGAGGTTTTCCCCATCGTTAATAAACTCAGCTCTTTGGGTGTATCCTTTGTGTTCTCCTCGCAGGGAGTTGTTAATCCAGGAGGAATCAGTAACTCATACACACTGAACTAATGAAAAGCCTTTTGTAGACCAGGATGGGCTCTGGAGCAGCACCTTAAAATGATACTTTAGGAATGAGAACATTTTCCCTTCAGACATTATTCCCCATCTCCCAGGCTAACAACGCCTGCTGGCTCCTTCCATCTTCCCCGTGGCAACACGAGCCTTTAGAAGAGGGAAAGAACCACCCTGAGCGGGGGAAATAACAAGGAGAATGGAAAATACAGGCTTGCGAAACCACTTGTTTCCCAATGACCAGAGAGGGTGTATTTCCATTATGTCTTTCTGGTCCAGGCCACCCTTGGCAAGGGGGACCTGCAGACTTGCATGTGTCATCACACACGTCGTGCTTCAAAAGAGCTTCTGCTGCTTCTCCCAAGTGGCTCTTGCCTGACACACAACAGCAATAAATGAACAAATAAGGTTGGGGGGGGTTGAAGTTGTGAGTCAGAAAAATAAAATCCTCCAGAAGAAAAGCTGAAAGAGACTCAAGAGATGGTTCAGCTCCTGATCTTGTGCTGCCTCCAAGCAAAAACACATTCTTCTAAATACCAAGTTAGACAACCATCCTGCTGTGGCAGCAGCCAAAAGCAATGCTCAGGACTGGAAATGAGGAGACTTGGTCTGTCTAGACAGGTCCTGGAAGATCAATTAGGAATTCTTACCATGGCTCTTGTTACCATCGAGCTGCTCTCATTTTGTCCGTGGGCAAGAACTGGTTGGTGGTTTATCCCCCTGGAAGAGCCTCCCTTAGTCATCTCTTTCTTATATTAAAAAAAAATCAAATCTTTCAACTTTTTCACAAAAGGCACATTGTTTTGGAAGTCTGTTAAGTGTCACTGCTGTCCTCGAACCTCCAGAGCTCATCTCTGACCTCTCTGAAATGACCTCCTGAACAATCTCTTAAACATCGATTTGCAGCAGCCACAATCCTGGCTCGTATTCTGTATCCTCCCTCTTCCAGTAAGCCTTGAAGTGTCACTGCATGGAAAGCCACTGCCCACCTGAATTCCACCTCTCTGAATGTGTCCCCTTCCCTCACCTCCCTACAGGAATCTTCAGGTCTGGTTGGGTGGCTTCTTTTATATTTTGTACCATTCTAATTTTCACATCCGAGTCATAAATGAAAATACTGGCGAGAATTAGGCCAAGAACAGAGATTCCTGTGCATGCACATGGAATATCCCCAAGTGTCAAAGCAGAATCACAGACCAGTTAGGGTTGGAAGGGACCTCTGGACATCATCCATTGCTGAGTTATTTTCTGAGGGTAGAAAATGCTATCCTTTTCCCAACAAAAATCCAAATAATTGGAGCCCTGCCACTCCTGCCAAAGATCCTGTGGAGGTGGATTTATCCACTGTTCACCCAATGAGTTATTTATGTGGATGCTCCTCTGCTTGCCGAGTTCCTGGCACCTTCATGAATGTTTGAAGACGCATGGAAATGGTGCAGTGCTGGTCCCAGCTCAGACACGCCTGTGCTTGCAGAGAACCCCATAAGGAGCAGGTTTGGGAGGAGCAGCTCCAGCACAGCCCAAGCCAAGAGGTAACACAGAGTTTTCCGGCTGTGTTATAACCGGTGAGAGCTCCAGGCTGTCCAGCCCATGCACAAGGGGCGTTTGCCACGGTGGTGACCAGCTGGATCACTCTTGTTTCCTTGAGGAAAGGATGAGACAGACCCACAAATGGTGGAATTCCTCTTGTTTAGCTCCAGTTGTGTAACAGCTGGATGCCTGTTTAACAAATAGTCTCTCTCCCTCCCCACTTCAGAGGCTGGAGAGGCCCAAAGGCAGCTCAGCCCTGCCTGGGTTAACACCTCAAGAGGATAAACACCCTCTGGAGTCACATTTCACAGACACATGGACAGAAAATGGAAAACCAGAATTTTCTACTTTTTGTTTGAAGTGATGTTTTAATTATGAAAACTAACAAATTCCTTTCTTTATTACAAAGGGGTAAAAACATCAAAACACCTCCCCCAACATTCAAAATATTTATCAACACGTGTAAGAAAAACCTGGTAACAAACTTGACCACTGTGTGGATGGTCAGGCTGGGGTGAAATGAGCCCAGGCTTTGCAGCTGAACCTTCAGTCCCATGCAGCCCAGACACTACAGAACCCAACATATATCCTTTTGCTCGGTTGGTTTATTAGCCCCCACAAAAGCTAATTACAAAGTTCAGCAAATGACATTGGAGGGAAAAAAAATTCACTTCCAAATGAGGGTCCAAAGGAGGGACATGGAGATGGTTCAGGGCCTGGAGGGACAGCGTGTGAGGACACTGAGGGCACTTGGGGTGTCCAGCTGGAGAAGAGGGGACTGAGGGGAGACCTCATTGCAGGGACACCTCCCTGGGGAGGGGCAGAGGTGGGGCAGGCTCTGATCTCTGCTCTGTGGGGACCAGGGACAGCACCAGGGAATGGCTGGAGCTGTGTCAGGGCAGGGTCAGGTTGGATCTCAGGGAAAGGCTCTTCCCCCAGAGGGTGGTGGGCACTGCCCAGGCTCCCCAGGGCAGTGGGCACGGCCCCAAGGCTGCCAGAGCTCCAGGAGGGTTTGGATGATGCTCTGGGGCACAGGGGGTGACTCTTGGGGATGGTCCTGGGCAGGGCTGAGGGTTGGACTGGATGGTCCCTGTGGGTCCCTTCCAGCTCAGCATGTCCTGGGATTCTGTTTCAACACAACAAGACATGAACCGTCATTAGCTCTGTCTTTGTCATCGTCTCTCCCTGATTTCTAAACCTTTGCACATAAAGCAACCAGAACCACCACCCTGTTGGGAGGCAGGTGACATTCCCCCATCAGACGTTCCAGGCGCTGATGACTCCAGTAATGCCCTAATTATGGCAGTGAGTTGTCTCCAAGTGCTGTGTGAGAACGCTCCGTGCACCATTAGCCGCCTTGCTGTTTACTAAATGTCTTTTACAATAGCACGGGGGCCCAGAGGAACGGCGTGCCAGTGATTGCAATCGGCATTGCTATTTTTGGGGGATTTATAATTCAACCACTTACTTTCAGTTCAGGCTGAAACCTGGCATACTGATTCTCAGCTGAGACTAAACTTCATTATGAAATTTCACAGGAAAGTTCAGTGCATGATACACTTTGAGCGTGGCTTTTTTAGCGCTAAGGGAGGCAACATTTCCCAATAGCTCTTCTTTTCGATAGAGGATAAGGGTCAAAGGAAAGATCTCAAAGCCTGAGGTGCAGATATTAGTCTAAATCATAGATTGGGTTGGGTTGGAAGTGACCTTTAAAGACCATCTGGTCCAATCCCCCACAATGAGGAGGGATATCTTCAGCTAGACCAGGTTGCTGCTCTTCTACATCTGTGGACAAGGGAAGGGGTGTGGACATCAGCTGTCTGGACTTCTAGAAGGTGTTTGAAGTGGTCCATGATGGGTTTTTGCCACAAATCTAAAATTCCCGCTAATGCTGGCAAATGATTCCAATACACTCCTTTCGAGGGTAATAACACAATGTTATTTGGGTCCTCAGGAATTGTTTCATTTGTGGTACATGTTGCTGGGCTTTTGGCACGGTGATTGCAATTTAAAGCCTTTAATTGCTCAAAATGAGGTTTCTTTTTGTTGTCTCCCACGAAGGTATAACAGAAAGAAAAATTAATTTCTAGAATAGAGTGCCATTTTCATGCTGTGCACAGATCACAAGGTTAGCTGTGAGCCAAGAGAATTTTTTTTTAAAAAATGTGACTGCATTACACATTCTGTATTTTGTTTAAAAACCCAGTTTTGAAAAATCCCTAAATAGATGGAAATACCACTTAAATACGTGCTGTGACGCAAAGAATGATTGTTGCCCTCTTCCAGCTCTACAGCAAATCTAAAATAAATTTACAGCAATTTAATAACAACACAAATAATTCAGTGGGTTTTTTATAAACATACCTCAGTGTGATTGGCTGCAGAAGGATGTGTGTGCTGGTGCAGTAATTAGAGCTGTAATTTGCCACATTGTTTGGCAAGGTCTAATATTAGTAAGATTTTTTCAAGTGTTATAAACAAACTAGAAACAGTCTGGAAGGATCATGTAGTGGCTGACTCAGCTGGGAAGGGAAGGGAAGGGAAGGGAAGGGAAGGGAAGGGAAG
>VWZF01005580.1:663295-682271 GCA_013396755.1 Sclerurus mexicanus
GGAAGGGAAGGGAAGGGAAGGGAAGGGGTCCCTGCCCATGGCAGGGGGTGGGATGGGATGAGCTTTTAAGTCCCTTCCAACACAAACCATTCCATGATTCTATGAAAGCAGCTACAATAGTTTTATTAAGAGTGTTCAGTAAGTCAGTTAAATTTAAATTACATACCAGATTAAATAACTTCATTTATTTAATTATCCATCTTAGATTCTAACCAGGACTTTCAGTCACAGTCTTCAAATTTAAGCACTGCCCTATTCATCCTTCCCTTCCCCCAAATTATGCAGGTTTAGTTTTCTCCAGTGACTTGAGTAATAACGTGGGAGTGCATTTTACAACAAACCTTCCATTATCTGTTTGTTTGTTTGTTTCAAAATAGATTTATAAAAATGCTTTTCTGAGTGTTTTCAATTACAAGAGAAATCTGTACATTGTGTGGGCGCCTCATAATTCAGCCGATAATCTCAGCAGTCAATTAAATTTTAAATGTTTCTCCATTAAATGCTTATTTTACCACAGTAAATAATTTAATGTGTTTTCATTTAAAAGTGTCTCACATCACAAAGTTTTCAATCTTCTTTTTTTTCTTTTTTTTTTTTTTTTTAATAAAGTCACATCATCTTACTTCTTGGAACTGAAATAAAAGAACTTTTGCTTAAGGAATTTTTGGCTGGTGCATTCATTGCTGTAACTTTGCACGTGCATTTGCATTTGCCATCTGAGTAATAGGGAAAAATAGAAGAAAAATATATTAAAAAGCAACGCCACGAGCCTGAGATCAATAGATGGAACTGCAATGCACTGACATTTTAACAAAACCCTGCATCGGTTTCTGAGTTCTTACCCAAAATGTGTATCTACTGATTGCCCCAGTGGGTAACGACCACTCAACTGAAATCATGGAATTCCTCTGATGTGCCTGGATAATTCTCCAGACCCATCTCCTTCAGTGTCCGATCCTTCTGTGCTTGATCTTACCCCAAAATGCTCTTAACTTCCTGTTGACTTGGAACAAGGGAAACTTTCCTTAACACAAACACCATTAGGAAGTCAGTGATCCCTGGGATCACCTTTTCTAAGCAGGCTGAAAGCTGAGGTTTCCCCGCTGCAATCAGAAATCTGCCAGGGGACTCTGGGGACAAACTGGGAATTGGTTAGAAAAATATTTAGGGAAGGGTGGGTAGGGCATTTTTAGCTGTCCATCCTAGGATTCTGTGATGACTCTAAAATAGGAGATTAGGGTGAAAAGACACTACTGAAGAGCTGATATCAGGAACAGCATCCCTTTAGGATGTGAACAAGCTGGTCTTAAATAAGTGCTTCACGTCTGGGTGTGCCTGCAACAGGATGGGCCAGTGCTGGCACCATGGCTTGTGCCTTGTCTGAGGCACACCAGGGAATCCCACGATGGTTTGGGTTGGAAGGGACCTCAAAGCCCATCCAGTGCCACCCCTGCCATGGGCAGGGACACCTTCCACCAGCCCAGGTTGCTCCAAGCCCCGTCCAACCTGGCCTTGGACACTCCCAGGGATCCAGGGGCAGCCACAGCTTCTCTGGGCACCCTGTGCCAGGGCCTGCCCACCCTCTCAGGGAAGGATTTCTTTCCAAAATCCAGTTTAAACCCACCCTCTTTCAGCTGTTCAGGATAACTAGTTTTTATTGCCACCACCTTTGCATGACTCCAGGACAAACACAGCCCCTCTCCTTTATCCTCATTTGTGCATCTGACCCAGAGGATCAGAACTTGGCCACTGCAGGACTGCAAGAATTCTAGCACACATCCCTCTATCAGCTTGGGATTCACTGTGGCACACGGGACAGGACCCTGTCCATTAAGGTGCCCATAAAGGTTCCCATTAACACCCATGGCCAACTCCAAGCTTACAAGTCAGGCTGGGAAAGGTCAACAACAAGAAGTTGTTTGTGCTGATTGTCAACAGACTAACGAGCTTTTGCAATTACATAAATGGGCTGGAAAATATTTTATAGTCAAATATACACTGGAAATTCATTTAATATATTTATCTCATTAATTTCCTAGCATGAGTTATATTTTCTGAGCATCATTCATGGACATAAAGTGCTTATCCCTCCATCATTGTCTTCTCATCCCCTTTTTTGTCACAGGCTTCACTGGCCTGAGATTATCACAAACTCTTTGGAGCTGGATTAGTGTTTGGAGAGGATCCAGCATGGGGGGACTGCTCTGGATTGGAGCATTGTCACTGAGAAAACAACACTCCAACACATGGAAAACTATGATAAGAATGTCTTTAAAGCCTTTTAATGAGACAGGATTAGGGATATACTGTTGTCCTGCAGAAAACGTTCTCGAAGCCCACGAGAAACTTCATGGGTATTGGGCCAACCTAAAGGAAATTGCTTATTTCTAATTAGCTCGTATTAATTGAAAGCTTTTCATAAGCTATTCCCACATTAATGGGAAATCTTTATGTTACCATTCATAGCTGTCGTCCTTAGGCTTTTTCCTATGGAATAACTGCAGAGGTTTAGAAATCACCATTTTGAAACACTTCATTTCAAAATATTTTGACTTAAAAATAAAACAATGTTCCCTGTAGATAAAGTGGAGGAATTGATTACCGGGGATGAAAGGATGTTTCTGGAAAATGTCCCAGTTGTGTCCCTGTGTGACCCAAAAATTGCTGCTGAGCAGAACCTCAGAATTTCAGGCACTCAGTGATGCGCATCCAGCAGCAGGTTATTCCCTTACATTTTCCACACTTATGAAACACTTTGCAGTACTCCAGGTGGAGGAACTCAAAACCATCAGCAATATTATCAAAAAAATCCGTAATTTATTAATACTTTTTTTCAGATTTTACTGGCATTGGCCAAAGCAGCACTTTGGAAACGAAGAGGTTGACTTACTGGATGATATCCCCGCGTGTTTGCCCTCCCACTGGTACCCCTTTAAAGCAGCAGCAGAGACCTTGGCACTGTGGTGGAGATGCCAAGGTTCATTTTCACTTGCTGGGACATCAGCGTTTCAGCTCACCCCGGGGTGCTCTTGGAGGCAAGGCTGTGGCTGGGATATTCTTCCAATACATTTTTCCACTCCCTATTTTGTGCTTTTTTCACTGCTTTGGCTCTGGGGAGGCAGTTCAGCACAAACAGGGAAGCTCATTTTATTCTCCCCTCGTGCGACTAAAAATGACCTTGCAGAAAATGCAGCTGAGGAGTGAAAAAGGGGCAGACTGAGGAAGCAGCTTGTGACAGATGTTGCTTCTGTAGAGACAGAAACAAAAGGAGGTTTGAGGTCGCTCAGGAAGTAGAGCTGATGAGTAAACACTGATAATAAGTAAAGCAAATAAGTATTTGGCTGTATGGGAGTAAATAAGCTTTTCAGGATAATCCCAGACAAGGTTTTAATAGTTTCTGTGTGCAGCTTGATATGCAAGAGGGAAGAGGAGAGAGCTGGTCTAAACACAGCTCCTGATCCACGGCACCGTGTCCTTCCAGCTCCCAGGCATCTCCATCCCCATGGAAGCTCTTGCACAGACCATCCCAGGGAGTGTGGATGGGTTTTCTTCAACCATTTCTCCTTGTTGTCCTCTGCCTCGGCTGGAACAGCTGCCCAGGCTCCCCCCAGGTGTCACAGTAGCATGAGACGGGCAGAGATGTCAGAGCCCCTCTGTGTCAGGGGCACACAAAACAAACAGATGAAACCTGTCCTGAGAATTCCCTTCTTGGCCATGAACCTCCCTGTTTGGGTGAAGGGATGAAGTGATGGCACAGGAGGGGGCTGTGTCCTCGAGAAGGGTTCAGGCACCAGAGCAGGACAGTAAATCTGCCCCAGGGCATTAAAAGTGTGCACAGACTGCTTGATTTCAGCATCTCCAAACCGCAGCTCTGCGTTGCACCATGTCCGTGGCTGACACCTGGGCAAGAGGGGTGGCATCCCCTGCTGGCAGGGGTTTGTCCCCCCCAGCCTCCTGCAGGCTCCCAAGGAGCTCCAGCCCCAGCAGCAACTCCCTTGCATCAGTCACCTTGCCCTTTCTCTTTCCCAGCAATGCAAAGCTGCCTCAGATCCTGAGTGCCAGAACCCATTCTGGAAAGTTTTCCATCTCTCTAATTAATTAAAACCAAACTTCTGCAACACGGGTGTTGGCCCTGTTTGCTCGTGATGAAAGCCAACCCTTGCCTCTCAAGTGTGAAACAAGGTTCAAATGAGGTTATCATGGAATGGGTTGCGTTGGAAAGGTCCTTAAAAACCAACTCATCCCACCCCCTGCCATGGGCAGGGACAGCTCCCACCAGCCCAGGTTGCTCCAAGCCCTGTCCAACCTGGCCTTGGACACTCCCAGGGATCCAGGGGCAGCCACAGCTTCTCTGCCCAACCTGTGCCAGGGCCTGCCCACCCTCACAGGGAACAATTTCTTCCTTATATCTAACCTAAATCTATCCTCTTTTAATTTAAAACCAATCCCTCTTGTCCTGTCACAAGAATTTCGTAACCAAGGCCACACAGTTTTTTCTGAGCAGGGAAATGACCTTCCTAAATAATCCCTTATTTTAATGAGCAGGACCTTTGGTTTGGTGGAACAAAGTGCTACATGGCAAAACTGAGGAAAAGACAGAGATCCCACAATGAAGCAGAGGAAACTGGACATAAAAGCGAAGTTGTGGGTACACAAAACCGGTCTCTCCCAGTTGTTTCCAAAATGCTCTGAATACAAACACAGAAGCACCGCAGGGCCCCTCCGAGGCAAATAAAACCTCACGGAGGGTGTCAAATCAAAAGCAAACAGGAGCCATGAGCCCTTTAGCTGAACTGCACTGCAGCCAGCAGGCACCAGTGGGTGTCCCCAGAAGCTGTAGGTGGACATGGGCACGATGGTTCCAGCCTCCTGAGACCACCTGAGATGTGCAGAGACATGAAATACGACCACGCATGGGGTCCTAAACCCCCTCAATCCCGGGCTGTGATGGGTCACTGCTGCTGGGCTGCATCCCTGTCCCTGTGCCTTCCTCCTGCTGAGCATTCCTGCAGAGCCCATGGAGGGATGGAAACTGGGCATTTAGGGGTTTCCTGATTTGGGTTTAGTGTTTTGGGGTTTTTTAGTTCTCTTTTTGCTTACACATCAAATAATGGCAACAGGTCTTAAAAGCTGGGCTCCTCCATGCTGGGCAAAGCTCTTTAGCCACCTGCTGCAATCAGAGTGTTTCAAATAGAGCATTTGCTTTAGGAAAAGCAACCTCACAGCTCAGGAGGTCTTGGCTGTGCAGCTGGAAGGCTCAATTCCTGCTCCCGTGAACCCTCCATGGTTAGATCTTATTTAAGATTTGTTCAGACCACCAGAATACAATGATCGGCTTCAAACTAGTGGTTTTTAGTTCATTATCCTGTACATAAAGGGAAAAAAGCAACCAATCAAGAGACAAGAACTGAACTTTTTTATTAAAGTAACTTCTTGGCAGAGATTTCCTACCTGTATCACTCCAATGAACTCTCCATGGTTAGAAGATCTCATTTAAGATTTGTTCAGACCACCAGAATACAATGACCAGCTTCAAACTTAGTGGCTTTTTCTTCATTATCCTGTACATAAAAAAAAGCAATCAAGAGACAAGAATTAAACTTCTTTTTTTTAAAATAACTTCTCGATCCGGTGGCGGTGTTGTGTTTGATACAAATCAGTTACAAATTCCAGAAATATTTAAATTTTAATACAGCACAGTTATATTAGAAGCCGAAAGAAGGATTTATCTCTATCACTGGCTGCTGCTGCCGTGTGGATTCCCAGTGAAAGAGGCTCTGGGCTGTGGTTTGAGCTCTGCTCCATCTCATGCCCTCGCTGCAGGTGGCCACAGCCTTGTCCCTCCCGTCCTTCGTAACACAAAGGGAATGCTGTGGGAACACACTGGCTGTTTTCCAGCGTGGGAGATCTTGCACTGAGTTTCCAAAGAACACTTCGGAGAGAAGATTTTGTGTTTGCTTCGTCACGTCCTGGGTCGGCCCTTCTGCTGGAGGGTTTTTCTCTGTTCTTCTGCCACAAGGTTCAGAAAGCAGGAAGCTGTTGTTATTCAAATTATTGCCATTCAAAGCCCTTTCTTGACATTTAGAAATTACATTTAGGTATTCTGCTGAAGTAAATCTTGGTTCGCAGAATGATTTAGGCTGGAAAAGCCCTGCCAGCCCACGGAGCCCACCCTGTGCCCGATGCCCACCTTGTCCCCCAGCCCAGAGCACTCAGTGCCACGGCCAGTCCTGCCTTGGGCACCTCCAGGGCTGGGCACTCCAACCCTCCCTGGGCAGCCCCTGCCAAGGCCTGACCACCCTTTCCAGGCACAAATTCCCTCTGCTCCTGTCCCTGTTCCCTGGGAGCAGAGCCTAGCTCCCGGCTCCTGGCAGGGAGTTGTATGGGATGAGAAGGTCCCCCCATGAACCTCCTTTTCTCCAGGCTGAGCCCCCCCAGCTCCCAGTGTCTCCATCACTCCAGGTCTCCTCCATAGCTGTGACCCAACAGGGCTGGTCCCAGCTGGGAGGGGCAGGGTGGGCTTAGCAGGGCATTTGTTTGATCAGCTGCATTTTGTTTCACACTGTGCCCTGCCATCCCTCTGGGTGCTCGTGGGCACGTTATGATTCTCTGCAGTTACTCAATTTTATGAGAAGGAGAATTTGTGGAAGAAGGTGAAAGAAGATTAATAAGGGACAAGGTGTCTAATAACTACACAATAGTAGACAAAAATAGGAGAATGATCACTGCTCATACTGTGCTGTTTGATCTTATTACCCTGCATTAGCAGAATTCATAATTTAAAACTTTAATAAACTCCCAGCCTCTTTGGGCCAAGATATATGTTGGGGCTGGTTTTATTAGCTACATAATAGGAAGAGGCTTTATGCAAAGTAATTACACTGCATAAGCAAACACCTAATCACTCCTGGAAAATTCTTATGAGCAACTAAAAGGGACAAAATCAGATGAACTGCAACCTTCAGACAATCTGTTTTGACCTTCGAGTTCATTGCTGTGGAGTAGGGGTCACTGTCTTGGAACAGATGTCAAAGAAATGGAAGGTTCCAAATACCAAAGGTCAAATATCATGGAGTAATAGAACGGTTTGTGTTGGAAGGGACCTTAAAGATCATTCTAACTCCCTGCCATGGACAGAACATCATCTGTGGAGCAGGTTCCTCCAAGGCCCATCCAAATACAGGGCAGACATCAGTCAAAAGCTGAGAGAGGTCATACCCTGCCAGACTCCCTTTTTCTCTTTGTCCTTTAATGTTTCCTACAGCTTATTAACTCCTGATTGTTGCCTTAAGGTGCAGCTGGTTATTAATTAATCTAGGAATATCTGGCTATTTTCTCTCCCATTAGAGAGCATTTATATTTCTTAACAGCCCTTCCCATGTCCCCAGGCTGAAGCTCAGGTGTTGGATGCACCAAACCCCTGCTCCCCACGCTGCAGGTGCTGCTTGGCTGGGACAGGGATGGCAGGGAGGCACAGCCGTGACAAGTCCTCTGCCTTTGGCACCCGAGGGCAGCAGCTCCTTCCCTCTTATCTCAAGGAATTTGGGGTTCTTTTTGCCCCTGGCACAGCTGTTTCTCTCCCAGGTAGTGCAGGTGAAGGGGATAAGGAACAATCAGCTCAGGCTGAAGAAATACGCCCTGAAGCAGCCCTGGGGTTTGGTTTGGCTTCCCTGGCAGCCTCTCCCGGCCCCGGTGGAGGGGCAGGCAGCAGGTACATCTGTCCTGCTCCCTGCAGGGCTGGCAGCAGGATAAGGGCACAGCAGAGGATCTGAATCCCAAAGGACAGGCAGGGAGGCAGAGCTGCAATTGCCAGGCTTGGGGCCAAAGCCAGCGAGCACCTCCAGTGGGGACAGAGGGAAAGATGCACAGCAGGACTTTATGTTAATTGTGCAAAGCTTTAGCTGGAAAATTCCTTCCCTTGTTAGTGGAGTTTGCCTGTGCTGGGTAATGCTCCCACATGCTGGGTAGGGAAGGGACTGGCTGAACAATCAATCTGAGTTAAGGATAACGAAGGAGGGTCAGCAAAGCTTATAAAATGATCATATTATTTAGCTTATGAAATAAAAAGTAGGTGGCAGGTGCTTGCTGTGTCACTAATGCTGGAGTGCACTGAGGAGCAGCTGGGTGGATCAGCACAGGAGAGGTTATGCAGAAAATGTGGAGTTCAATTTCCATGCATTGTTTAACTCGCTGAAGCTAATTCACTTTTCCACCTGCTGCTTAATTTAATTTCCATGCATATCATGTCTGGAATACAGCCCCACCCTGCCAGAGGCACACAGACCAGGGAGAGGACAGGGGAATAACTGAAACATAAAATTACAGAGAACACTGATTGCTTTAGTACAGGTTTTACCACCTTGTTTAGAAAAAAAGAATAACTTTTGAAGGGATGATTTAAAATGTTTTCTCATTTTTGGAGTAACAGAGCTGGTATCGTGATACAAGACAACCATAACCTCTGTGTGTCCTTGCAGAATTTCAGTGTTTTATTGGAGACAAACAGGCCAATTAAAACTGGAGAAGGTAAATCCTTTGCCCTGACTCATATCGTGCAAATGTTTTCTTTTTGGGCCTTGAGCTACTCTGGGTTTAGGCTCTGCCAGAAATATGGATTATATGGTTTTGTTCCTGTGAGAAGACAGGTTTTAGAGAATCGAGAGTGGGTTTTTTAGGACTTAAGTTTTGTTTTGCAAACTTGGAGAAAAAAGAAATCTATTACAGGATTTTTAGGTTTTAGTTGTAAAAATACACTTTTCCCAGTACAAAAGTCAGCTCCACATTTCTCACCCTGAGGTGTCCTGGCACAACTAAGAGAATGGAAGGATGGTGAATGGCACCAGGGAGCTGCAAACAAAGAAAGGTTAACTAGTTAATGGTAAGTAACGCAACAGTTTTTATTCAGTAAAATGTTTGACTAACCCTTGGAGTGAGTGGGTTTGCACCTTGCTTTGAGCACCCAGAGTATGTGCAGTGAGAGACTGTAAAATAAATACCTACAGATTTGGCTTTAGGTCCATATCTCCTATAAAATGAGATCATTTGTATTGTTTTGGCTTTGGGCAGTGCTGTGGTGTGTTTGCACAGGGACTGTCTCTGGGTTTCTGGCTGCTTCACATGGTGTGGAACTGGAGGTCACAGAACCACAGGTTGGGTTGGAAGGGACCTTAAAGCCCATCCAGTGCCACCCCTGCCATGGGCAGGGACACCTTCCACCAGCCCAGGTTGCTCCAAGCCCCATCCAACATGGCCTTGGACACTTCCAGGGATCCAGGGGCAGCCACAGCTTCTCTGCCCAACCTGTGCCAGGGCTTGCCCACCTTCACAGGGAATTTATTCCTTCCTAATATCCAATCTAAATCTGCCCTCCTTCATCTCAAGGCCATTTCCCCTTGTCCCATCACTCCATGCCCTTGTGCAAAGTCCCTCTCCAGCCTTCTTGTAAGGCCCCCTTAGACTCAGAAAGTAAGCAAAGCAAGAACTTTCTCCCCTTGCTTTAGTTTTTTGCAGGCACCCAGCACCAGCCCCACGTCCTGGTAGCCCAGGTGTGTTGTGGGGCTCCCATCCCTCCCTGGCTGGGAGTGTGAAGGAGCTCTCCCAGCAGCATCCCAGGGCTGTTCCCTGCAGGCTGCCGTGTCTCTGGGGGTGATGGAGCACCTGAGATGCTCCTCTCCACCACACATCATCCCATCCATCAGCACGAGTCCGTTCCTCAGCGTGCTGGAGCTCTCCCACCACACTGCACCCATCCATCAGCACACCAGGCTGCTGCCCTAATGATATATTAGTGTAATAATGTGAGCAAGGCAGTCCAGTGATCTATTAGCCAAGAGATGGCACCATTTATGGGAGGAAGGTTCCAGGAAGATATTCAGTCTAATTACAGGCTGCTGGCTGACTTCTACCAGTAAGAAAGTCAGCCAATGTTCCCAGTGGATAATGGGAGCTGCTTTGTGAGCCTGGGTGAGAAATGATGGTATTGAAATCGGGGGTTTGTTGGTGTAGTGATTGTTCACTCCTGGCCCATCTTTAATTTGGCAGAAAAATCTAGATATCCATCCCTCCAAGGACTGCCATGGGTGCCTCAAAGGGATTAAATTTTTAGGGCCATATTTCTATTTCTGCTGTTTTCTGTTCTTTCTCAGTTTTCTAATCTGCATTACAACAATATATATAATTATTCTTACATGTTATAACAGTAAGTATTTGTAATGATAAATCTTACCAGTAACGTATTCTCAAAGAAACCCTTCATTTGTTTCACTTCTGTGCTGCTTTGTGCCACTTTGGCACCTTCCTGGTGCAGTGGCATATGAGTCAGTGAAAATGAGAATAATTTTGCTCTCTGATTTTTTTTCACTGGTTGGAAATCTTCTCATCACAGGAAGAAAACTGCTCTCCAAATATTTCGTATTTATAACAAGCACTACCCTTCTGCCCAGTGCAATTTGCCCCGTTAAGTCCCAGTTTTGTGAATCCCAGCTTTGTGAATCCCCAGCTCATCTCGCCTTTTTGATGCCACAAGTTAATTGCATCTCATGAGGACAAATCTAAAACACTTCAATAAAGAAAAAAACGTAGGTTGTAGAAAAATTAGAACTCGAAATTATGCAGTGAACAATACTTCTTTTTATCTGCCTGACTTCTGTGAGTCAATGAAGCCCATTTCTGACACAGCTTAGGCTGGAATACTGCAGTGTGAGGAGAAAAATGGAGCTGAGGCCCCACTTAGACATTGAAGGGCAATAAAATAATTAAATAGCCTGGGGGTGGGTTTAGTTCCTTTGGTTCTCAAAGGTTTGTCTCCCAAAGAAATGTGTGAAATTATGTTTAACGTTATAATACCTATAACAATAATTAATATCATCGGTGCTTCTGTCCAAGGTCTCGCCGTGGCTTTACAGGCAATTAATCCCACAAGGCTGGAAGTGTTAGTGCCATCCTTTATGCAGAGATCCAAGGAAAGGGCGGCTAACTGGCTGAACCAGATCCATTAAACAGGAGGAATGTGGGATCTGTGACTTTGAGCTGGGGTTTAGGGACTGGTGCAAGATCACGGAGCGAGAGCTGCCCAGCAGGACACGGATCACCCAACTCCACAGCCCGGCATGTCCCTCTCCAGTATGTCCATCCCTCCATCCCACCTTTGTGCCAGGCTCTGGAGCAGCACAACAAATTCCTTGTGCAGAGGTGGGTGGGAAGAGCATGAACCTGTTACTGTGGGGAAGGGAAGGTGCTGCTTTGAAGAGGAAAAAATACTATTTGAGGAGTTTGGGAATGAAAGCTTGGGCTTTGTGTAACACCAGGAACTTACTGCACCTGGTGCACAACTATTTTTCTCAGTGATAATATCCTTCACTCCTTTTCTGGGAAAAATGTTGCACTGGACAATTCATTTTGTAGTTTCCTACCAGTTACTCTGGAAACAGCAAACCATGACCTAAAGTAAATAAATCCCTTTGCCATAAAGCACAAATCCTCCTCAGTGAAATCACAGACCTGCTGAACCACGAATAGGATTTTCGGTATCACTGGCTTATTTCCAAGTATTTACTATATTTGTATTATAATCAACATTCCTGGGGGATTGTTTGTTATTTACTTTGTTATTTTTATATGTATTTTTGAAGTGCAGAGCTAAAGGTGTCTTTAAAAAATGGCTGGAAAGAGAAAAGACTTTTTTGGTGTTAACAGCAAGTGGAGGGAGAGGATATGCTGCGATGGACAGTTAAAATATTGCTGGTTTGGCCATCATGGTTAAGCTGCTCAGCTTCAGGTGTCATTGATGATGGTAATATATGAGCAACACATTCACAGGACAGGAAACTCCACTCTTGGCTGCAAACTTTCTCTTTTCTAGACCATTTTTCTGCATGATACAGTGTACATTTTCTGTGATAATATAAATACATTTTCTGTATGATAGAAATGGCCATCAGTTTTGCAAGCAAACAAACCCCACTTACCCTGTAGCAAATTCAAGGCACTCACCAGCAGGAGGTCATGAACTGAATATTAGCAAAACTCTGTGTCAGTGAAATGAGGTTGGATTTATTTCAGCTGTGGATTTGTTTTTATACCACTTGAAAAATGATGGAATCATAGAATGGCTTGGGTTGGAAGGGACCTTAATGATCATCTAGTACCAGCTGCCATGAAGAGTTAAAGGTGAGTGGTTCAAAGTACAAATGCTGTCAAGCAGATTTTTTTTTTCTAAGATCTCAGGTGATCAGTAGAATCCTCATGAAATTTGATTCTGTCTTGCAAAAACAGGTTAGTTTGGGCTTGAAACAACTGCCAGAGGTGGTAAATTCAAATATAATTGCATGGCACTGATGAAAGTGGAGAAACTGGCAGAAAATGAAACTCTCTCCCTTTTTATAGCACCAAAAGGAAGCCAAGAGCCTCCAACATTCACCTGTGAACCCTTTTCCCTCCAGGTGACCAGAGAGGTGTTTCCACGTGATGGCAACAGCCCAGGGAATGTTGGTGCAGACTCAGCTCTGCTGTAGTTTGTCTCTGTTGTCTTTGAGCAGACTGTGCAAACTTCTGGAGAGATCCTGCCTGCAGAGGATGGAGAGCCCAGGATGCTCCAGCCTAATTGAGAGGGTTTGATAATCCCACCCTTTGTCTCCAGGTGCTCTCTGAGCACCGGCTGCAGGGATGAGGTTGGTATTGCACGTGTAACCCCACCAGAAAGAAATTTTCCATTATTTTGATGAAATTTGGGTGGAAATCAGAAAGCTGGACAAGCTGGCATCCTTGGCTGAGCAGATATCCAGCTCCTGGGCTCCAGGCTGGCAAACTGCATCCTTCTTCCACTCTTGGATGGATGGGCTTCCTGGCCAGGGAAACAAATGGGTTTTGTCCCTGGTCCAGCACGGCAAGACTCAGCCAATCTGAGAACAAATCACAGAGCATGATGGAAACACTCATAAAGACTCTCAGAACCAAAGCAGACCCTCGAGGAGACATTCCCTGCTCTGTCTTCCCATTAAAGAGGCATTTTGCAGTAATGAATAACCCACTTAACGACCAATGGAAAACACCAGCCCTCCGGAATCAATAAGGGCCTTGCTTTGGGATCTCCTGCAGCATCAGATGGTGCTCCTTGAGCACCTCCCTCTCTGCACTGAAGCTGCTGCAGGACTCCAAGTGTGCAGGATTTCCCCTGGGAAAAACCAGGAGAGGGACACAGGGGGCGGTTGGGAATTTTGGGGCAAATGTGATGTTTTCACTAAAGGTGAAGGAGAAATCCTTCAACTTCTTTGTTCTTTCACTCACAAGCACATCAAGTGTCCTGTTTTACAGCCACAAAAACATGTGTTTTTCATTTAGGTGCTGACTCTGAAAGGTTTGGACTATTATTTGGGCTACATATTAATAAACAAACCACTTATTTGCATACATTAAATCAATAGTTTCCATAAAATCAATAAAATATTATTTCTTTACCTTTTCCCTCAATAAAAGCAGATGTTAAACCCCAGAATTCCACAAACCAAAGACACTCCATATCAACAGGTTTGAACACCAGCAAATCAAAAGGGCATCTCTCATACCCAATCCCTGATGAACTGAAGTAAAACAGGAAATACAAATATTATAAAGTTCTGTATATTGTCTTTTTCTATCTAATCTTTATTTTTATACCACATGCTTTCTAAGTCTGGCACATCAGGAAATATGGGAGTTAGAAAATGGAATCCTGTTATTTCTGAAAAGTGTTAATGATGATTTAGGGCATTTTATGAGGTCGCACTATTGTCTGGCTGGAGTTTTAGGTGGAAAGAGGTGAAACACAGTACCAATAATACATTAAACACTCTGCTCTGAAAAATATACTGCACGTGCAGAATATACAGTCACAGATTTTGCTTAAGAACCCAGCTCTTTAGGATGGGAGAGAGAAGTGTTTAATGCTCAAAAGAAGACAAATAAATCATTACATTTTCCACTACTTTTTTTTTTAAATATAGATTTTCCTGGCTGGCACTTCCTACCCCAGTCTTTGGGGAAGGCAGAGAGCTTGGCTGGAGCTGCCTCTGGAATATTGCTCCTCTTCAACTTGCTGGTGAGTGATTGGGATCACCTTTGCTCCCTAATGATGATGCAGGGAATCTATTTTTCAATAGAGCTCCTTCTGAGTTCCAGGGCTTGATCTCTGATCATTTGATTGAGGAGGGGAAAGAAGTGACCCAAGTCTGAGCAGACTGAAGGAAAACTTAGAGAAGAAATGCATGATCTCGTCCTGGTGTGAGGTTATTAGTACTATTTTGTGCTTATGCTTGTCAAGCTTGAATATTTTACTCAGAAAGGAGCAAAACTAAGCTCTATTTTTTCATACGAGGGCATCAATTTATACATGTAGCTTATAAATTCACAAGGGACAATTTATACATGTCTTGGGTAAACTGCAGAAATTTTAAACCAAAATATTGCTGGTGGATCCTCATTTTTTTATTGATTTTTTTTTTTAATGAAGTCCTGGTTCTCTTAAGCAGAGATTCATCCTTTCTCAGCTCAGAAAAGGAGCTGCTTACTGAGGAATTAAACCCACTAATTGAAGCAGACAGATGTATGTTCTGGGCAGTGTGTGCTGCTACCATGTCTTCTCTCCGCTGTGCTCATCACATGCCCAGAAGTCAATTTTCAGTAGTTGCAGCTACTTTGCTGCTTTCAACACTAATTTCTACATCTGATGGTGGAAATTTGACAAGTTTTTAGGTACGAAATTTGAACTGAAATATGAGAAATGTCCTGCAGACAGCAGTGGGCTGACTTGCTGGAAGAGCTACACGTCCATCTCCCCTTTGGACTCTGGATCTCCATCCAGGTGGGATGAGGCTTGGAGCAACCTGGGCTGGTGGAAGGTGTCCCTGCCCATGGCAGGGGTGGAATTAAAAGATTGAATCACTTATGTGTGTTGAATATCTGAGCTGTTTTAGTGAGTTTTATAATTTGCCATCTGCTGATGCTAAAACCTTCCGTGTTTAGAACCAAGGGATTGTTGAGGTTGGAAAAGCCCTGAGATGGAGTGCAACTATTAAAGCACTGCCAAGGCCACCACTGCCCCATGTCCCCAGTGTCACATCCACATGGCTTTCAAATCCCTCCAGTGATGGTAAATTCCACTGTTGCAGTGTTTGAGAACCTTTTTATTTGAAATGAGAAGAGTTTTGTTGCAAGATCTGGTATTTCCAGAGAAATCAGACTGATGTTTTTGGTGCAAACCACTCACATGTCAATCAGCTTCATCACAACAGCATTGAATGCTTCGCTCAGGTGCACTATTGTATTTACATCTCCCAACCAGCCCCTGTACACTCCACTCCTTCAGGATTACTGTCACTGTTTGGAGTAGAGGAATAAACAGGGAATTTATTCACACTTGTTGCAGAGGAGCAAATCCCATTGCCATCCATGTAGGATGGTGCTGTGAGGAGGAGGAATTGTACAGCCCTGAATTCCTTCCCTTTGCCAGGACATTTTCAGAAACTGCAGTGTCTCAGACTGACTGGTGGCTTTAAATAATTGAGGATGGAGGTAAATAATTGAAACCTGGAGAGAGACTTGTGACAAGGGCACGTAGGGACAGGACAAATGGGAATGGCTTCCAACTGACAGGTAGATGGGATATTGGGAAGGAATTGCTGGATGGGAGGGTGGGCAGGCCCTGGCACAGGTTGGGCAGAGAAGCTGTGGCTGCCCCTGGATCCCTGGAAGTGTCCAAGGCCAGGTTGGACGGGGCTTGGAGCAACCTGGGCTGGTGGAAGGTGTCCCTGCCCATGGCAGGGGGGGCACTGGGGGGGCTTTGAGGGCCCTTGGAACCCAGTGCTTGTCAGAACTACGTGTGTCTTCCATGCCGACTCGCTAACGCGCCCCAGATTTTGGGCTTTAGAGCCCAGAAAGGTGGGATGGGTGCCCGGACAAGGAGCAGGGAGGCGGGCACCCCACAGCAGCCGGAGCCGGTCCTGGTGCCACTAGATGGCATCGCCGCCCCACGATTGACCAAACCCGCCCGCTTTTCCCCGGGAATGAGGCTGGGATGGATAACAGCGGCTCCTCGGGTGGCTCGCCGGGCGTAGCTGGGAACGCGCGCGTCTCCCGGGAGGTGAAGGATGCGATGATGGAAAAGCTGCTGGGAAAGGTCCCGTTGAGCGACTGCAGCGTTTAAAACCTGCCAAAGCCACAGCAGAGCTCCCTGCCCGGAATCCCAGAATATCTCGAGTTAGAAGGGACCCACAAGGACCATCCAGTCCAGCCCTCAGCCCTGCACAGGACCATCCCCAAGAGTCACCCCCTGTGCCCCAGAGCATCATCCCAACCCTCCTGGAGCTCTGGCAGCCTTGGGGCCGTGCCCACTGCCCTGGGGAGCCTGGTCAGTGCCCACCACCCTCTGGGGGAAGGACCTTTCCCTGAGATCCCACCTGACCCTGCCCTGACACAGCTCCAGCCATTCCCTGGGTGCTGTCCCTGGTCCCCACAGAGCAGAGATCAGAGCCTGCCCCTCCTCTGCCCCTCCCCAGGGAGGTGTCCCTGCACTGAGGTCTCCCCTCATTCCACTCTGACGTGTTCCTCACCTTGCGAATCCAGATGAGATGCTAAAGGAAAAAAGGTTGTAAGAAGCTCTGCATTCTGTTACAAGAAGTATTTTTCCTGTGGGTTAGGTTATCATCAAGGAGTTAAATGATCTTTGGGTGTTTACCAGGGATCGCTGCTTCCTGTTAAAAGGGTTTCTGCAAAGCAAAAAGAAGTCAGCATTAACAAATATGTGGTTTTGTGTCCTCGGGTGTCAGCTCAGCTGAGAAGGGGACAATTTAATGAGCTCTCTGTGGGCTTGTAAATTGGTGTGTTTGGAAAATACAGGAAATAAATCCTCTTGTTTGCATGGTAGATGTCTACAACTTACACAAAAATTCAGCCAATGCCCGTGAAGTTTGCCATGAGCCATTAGACTAACACAAGTAATATCACTGAGCTGCTCTGCTTCAACCTGGTGGATACAAACACACATCTCACCTTTCCTGACACACAGACAAGCAATGCCATGGAGAACAAAACAGCCTTTCTGAGGAAACAGCAGCATCCATGGGCAGCTGTGTGGGATACCCGGAGGTCAATTTGCCGCTGGATGTCTCCAGGTGATCATTGAAAACGGGGAAATCAGATAACTTTAATATTTGGGGTCGGGTTGTTTCCTGAACTATTTTCACTGAAATGGAAGGAATATTGCCTTTCACACTTGAGATTTGAAGGCAGATCATCTAAAAATATGCCTGAAGTAACTGATGTTCAGATGAATAACCTGCCAGTGCTATTAATCAGCTATTTCTAATTTTGCAATGTGCATATGGGTTTGCTCACCTTTGCCTTCTTCCCCGACCTGCTGGTAATTTCCTTGCTACAGGATGAGGCTCTTGGGGCTGTGAGATTTTGTTCACTTGATTGGAAGAATGCAGAAGGTGGGGTAAGCTGGACTTGCTTTTCCCAAATTCATAGAATTACAGATTCCTAGAACAGTTAGGCTTGGAAGGGACCTTCAGATTATCTCCTTCCTCCCCCTGCCATGGGCAGGGACACCTTCCACTAGCCCAGATTGCTCCAAGCCTTATCAGCCTGACCTTGGACACTTCCAGGGATGGGGCAGCCACAGCTTCTCTGCCCAACCTGTGCCTTCCTGATATCCAATGTAAACCTGCTCTGTGGCAATGTGAAACCATTCTCCCTTGTCCTATCACTCCAGGCACTTGTAAATAGTTTCTCCCCATCTTTGTGGGCTCCCGTCGGGTCTTGAAAAGCCAGAACTAGATCACCCCAAGCTTCTCTTCTCCAGACTGAACAATCCCAGCTCTCCCAGCAGATCAGCTCCATCCCTCTGACCATCCTAGTGCCTCCTCTGGACTCGCTCCTACAGGGGCACATCCTTCCTGTGCCCAACTCCCATCGCGCTGTCACTCCCAAATCTTCGCCGTTTCCCCAGGAAACCCTTCCCTCGTTCCCCCATTCCCCCTTTCTCCATCTTTCGGGGCGCGCATCCCCCGCACCTGCCCGGGCCGTGCGGAGCGGATTGGGCTGTGCAGGGCGGAGGGGCGGGCGGTGTCCCTGGGGGTGTCCCGCGGCCGCGGGCGGTACTTCGGCGCTATTTCAGCGCTATTTCAGCGGTACTTAAGCGGCGGGGCGGGCTGTGCCGGGCGCTGCCCCCGCACCATGCATCCCTTCGGGCCGCCCGCGCCGCCCGCCCGGGATGCGCTGGATGCCGCGGGATGCTCCGCTGCGCTCGCAGNCGCCGGGCCGGGGCTGCCCCCGGGCCCCGCGGGATCAGGGCGGGGGTGGCCGCCGCTGTCGCCGCTGTCGCCCGGCCGGCCGCCCTACTCGTACGCGGCGCTGATCGCCATGGCCCTGCACAGCGCGCCCGGGCGCCGCCGCACCCTCAGCCAGATCTACCAGTTCGTGGCGGAGAATTTCCCCTTCTACCGGCGCGGCAGGGCCGGCTGGCAGAACTCCATCCGACACAACCTCTCCCTCAATGACTGCTTCAGGAAGGTGCCGCGGGACGAGGGTGACCCGGGTAAGGAGAAGGGGGGCACGGCCTCGGGCTGCGCCGGGGGAGGTTTGGGATGGGCAGCGGGAAGAGGCTCTTTACAGGCTGGGCGGTGGAAGGGGCTGCCCGGGGAGCGGTGGGGTCACCCGTTCCTGGAGGGGCGCGAGAAGAGACGGGACGTGGCACTCGGTGCCACGGTGTAGTGGACAAGGTGATGCTGGGTCCGAGGCTGCGCTCGATGTTCTCAGAGGGCTTTGCCAACCCCACCGGTGCTGCGATTCCCTGGAGGGCGCGGGGACGGGCACCCGGCGGGACCCCCCGACGGCGGGAGCCCCGACGGGTCTTCCTCTCTCGGCAGGCAAAGGCAGCTACTGGACCCTCGACCCCAACTGCGAGAAGATGTTCGACAACGGGAACTTCAGGAGGAGGAGG
>VWZF01005580.1:682305-726544 GCA_013396755.1 Sclerurus mexicanus
GAGGGGCCCGGGGCGGCGGAGGGGACCGGGGGCGGCGGAGGGGGCCCGGGGCTGGCGTGTCCCCCCGGCCCCGATGCCACCCTGTATGGCCGCGCCGGGGGCCAGCCCTGACTGGAGCCCCCCGGGCTCACCCCGGTGCACCAAGGCACGAGAGAGGAATATTTTTGTAACGTGTAAATGTAAGTTTTTATATATAATTGGTAGCTACAGAGAGGTGCGGGGGGACGGGATGGGTGTGGGTGCTGCTTTCCCTCCTTCTCTCACTGTCTCTTCCCACCACCTTGGAAAAGCTTTAACCTCCTGCCATGGAGGTGTCCAGTGTGGTTTTGTCACCTGTCCATGGCCGGGAGTAAAGCAGAGTGCCCTGCCAGCCACAGCCCTCCTAGTTGTGCTCAGGGAGGTAAGTGGTTGGTTTGCAGCCTGGATGTGCCAGAGGTGCCAGGAGATGCTCCAGAGCACCCCTGCTATGGAGACAGGCTGAGAGGGGTGGAATTGTTGAGCCTGGAGAAGAGAAGGCTCTAGGGAGACCTGAGAGCCCCTTCCAGTGCCTGAAGGGGCTCCAGGAGAGCTGGAGACGGACTGGGGACAAGGCACAGAGGGACAGGACACAGGGAATGGCTTCCCACTGCCAGAGGGCAGGGCTGGATGGGATATTGGGGAGGAATTGCTGGCTGGGAGGGTGGGCAGGCCCTGGCACAGGTTGGGCAGAGAAGCTGTGGCTGCCCCTGGATCCCTGGGAGTGCCCAAGGCCAGGTTGGACGGGGCTTGGAGCACCCTGGGCTGGTGGGAGGTGTCCCTGCCCATGGCAGGGGTGGCACTGGATGATCTTAAGGTCCCTTCCAACCCAAACCATTCTGTGACTCTGTGGTTCCATGAAAAGGCCAGAAGAATGTACCCTCACTCCCAGACCCTGCTCCCAGGGAATACCAGGCCGGCACACAGGTCACCCAGCCCTGCCATCCCCTGCAGCCTTTCTAAATAAACCCCCTTTATTTTCCCCCCAAACACAAGACCATCTCTGTGCCAGCCTGCGGAGCTGACACAACTTGTACAAGGAATTTCAGGCTTAATTGAGTGGCCCAAATGAAGCCAAATCCCAGCTGGGAGCTCTTTAATTGCTGGTTCTCCTGCTCACCCCCTGCCCATGGTGTGCGGGGAGCTGGTGGCCCGTGGTGTGTCCTGGTGCCACCCGGGCTGTGTCCCCAGCACAGCAGCCCCTCACACACCCACTGGATTCCTGAGGCTGCTATGGATAACATGGGATTTATCCACAGCACTTCACACACCTGGGCGTTCAGCAGTTTTTAGGCAGATTTGGGAAAATGATTTTGCTTTCTGGACGTTTTTGGAAGAAAACACAATTGTGAAGTTTATAAACTGTGGCCTTTCCTTCCTGGCTCTCTGTCTCTTTCTGGCTCTTCCTCATTTATGACCAAAATACACATTTCTTAAACAAAAAGCTAAAAATATTGTTGTTGTTTTTTACAAGAAAATAAACCCAAACAGAAACCTGTATAATTCAATTTTTATTTTTTTTTTGATGCATTATAATGGGGCCATAAAGCAAGTTTGACCAAAAAACTCCACCTAAAGTAAAGAACCTAAAACATACCAGTAATTCATGTCCTTGCTGGAAGGGAAAAATCACCCGGACAAGCAAATTTTTTATTGACCCAAAATGTAGTAAATTGTAAAACAAAGTATCTGGTTTACAAATATCCAATTTTACTAGATTCAGAGTGAAGGACGGAGCAACCCAAACTTCTCAGCCAATATCCTGGGTGGGATTATGTAGATAATTTTTTACTAATCTCCTATTTAAAAAAAAGGTTCATACAAGAGGAACTCAATTTTATACAAGATCACTATTCTGAAACAGCTTTTAAAACATTTCAGACAGAGTCTCTTTGTTCATTGTATTATTTTCCAGAGGTATCAAGTAAGAAGACATTTAAATTATAACCCTTGTTTCCTTTTCAAAGTGGGTAAGATCCTGTCCAAGGGTTCCAGATGCCTTTGGATTGTGATATTCATTCTCCAAGGAGTGGGCACACACTTTTACATAGGAAGGATGGAGAAACCCTTGCCCTGGAAGAGCCAGAGGACCCTTCCCAAAACACAGTGAAGACACTGATCTCAGAGCTGGGCAAGAAATCATTTCACTCAACCCACATTGTCTTCCGCTTCAGGATGCAAAGTTCCAGATCCAACTTTATGGGCTCTGTATTTCCACTTTGAGACTGTTTCTCCTGTGACAATATCCCATTCCAGCACCCTGAAAATGCAGGAAAACACAAAAATGAGAACCCCAGGAGGCTGCAGGTGCTTCAAGCTTTCCCAGCACAGTCTTTGTTCCCCGGGTCCTGCTTTGGGGAAATCCCTGAATAGCTCAGCGAAAGGACCACACTCCACTGCCACAGCCTTTCTTCAGGGACTGTTTAAGATGGTGACTCAGTGTGTACATGGAGGCCATCATCTGTATTTCTTTGTGCTTCTGTTGTGCTCTGATTCTACTTTTGTGTGTTGGAGAGAAAAGGAGATTTTTCTAAATAAACCTGTCAAACTGAGCGGAGAAATTGTAACCCCTGTAAGCAAACCCCATGGCCTGAAGGAAGAACTGCAGCAGGTAACGAGGCTCCGGGCTAATTGGGCAGCTGAAGGCTTTAGTGGAACAGCGTGATGGGATGCTGGGATGGGTGGGATGCTGTGGTCCAGCCTTGCCTGGGCCAGATTCCCATGGGAGTCCACAAATAGGCTCGTTGAGGTGGGTTCCTCAGGAGGGTGGCTGAGAACAAGGAGCCAACTCAGGAGCTCAGACGAGGCTCCAGGAAAACCTGTCCATGCTGGCAGTGCAGAAGGGCTGAGGAGCTGGGCTTTTTCACTTGGGGAAGTAATAGAGATGTCAAAACTGAAGCGTCCCTAAGTGTGTGATGTCCCAGCAGCCTGTGACACACCCTGCTGCCACCCACACCCTGGATGATTTGCCACCAGTTTTCCATGTCTGTGTGAGCCCAAGAGCATGAGTAAGAGCACGGGATGCTTTAGCAGTAAAATGTAATGTCTGGTATCTCCTGATCTTAGAACCATTGGAAATCCAGTGGTGGGCTTCTTGGGGTGTCCTGTGCAGGGCCAGGAGTTGGACGTGATGATCCTGGTGGGTCCCTTCCACCTCAGCATGTTCTATGACTCTATTCTATAACTTCTGCTGGAGTCTGGAGTAACTTGGTGCCACCTGTGGTGCCAACTCTGCAGGGATAGGTGCAGCGTCAGGGAAAGAGCATGTTTCCACCATTTCCCCCATAATAGACTGTAAACAAGGTTGAAAAGGCTTCACTGGTTGAGGGAGTACCCAAACAGCTCAAGAAATTGTGTTCATGGTTCATTTCACCTGTGGAGAAAAGGATCTAGGCTTTTCCTTTCTCCAAGATGATGATTTTGAGGATTTCTTTACTCTAGAGCAACACCTTGGCCTATATAAGAAAGGGAAGGGGCTCTCAAATGCTCCTAAATCACATTTTTGGGAGGAGGCAGTGGTGCCCAGAGTGCAAGGTTAATCCATGGCTGGTGGTTGGCAAGTGATGTGCTGAACATTTAATTCCTGGTTTGAGCCCAGCCTCAGGTGTGAATCCAGGCAGGGCTGGAGGGTCCACCTCCACTCTCAGCACCCAACAATTACCTTCACAAAGAACAACCACTCCTCACTCACCATCCCTGGCAGTTTCTCCTCCCCAAAAGGGCTGGACCAAGCCTGGCGGTGCAGGATGACCTCTGGCTCTCCAGGGTGCGGGGGATTTTAGTTGTGTGCAAACAGTGCCTGTGGGGTGTCCACGGAATTAACTTGGAGGAGTGGATAAGTCTGATGGCAAATTCCCAAAAAACACATCTGGTCTGTCCCTGCAGTGTTCACTGCCTGGGCAGGGAAAGGCAGACAGGGGCTGGAAAGGAGACACGGAAGTTTTATTGCTTAAGAAATTAATCTGTGAATTATTGTACTGAGTTTAATTCCTTGTATTCTAGTCTTAGTTACACTTAAATCTAGTTGCAAAAGCAATAAATCTCTATTTTTAGGGCAATTATCACTTAGGAGAAGCCTGTAATAAATGCAAACAGGATGTGATAAATCAAATTTATTTCTACTTCTTATTCAATTTTCCATCCGCTCCAACACTTGCATGTGATTCATCCTTGTTAAGCACCATGATTTCCCTGTGCTTTACTGGATGATAACATTGCTTCCCAGGATTTTTTTTTCCTTTTGTTGGCAAGGCAGAACAGGCACTATTAAATTTTCTACAGCTGTACCGTGTGTGGAAAATCAATACACAACCTGGTTTCCACATCCCAGTCACTGCCTTGGAGTCAGCAGGGCGAGGGCTGGAGGGAAAGCAAGCTGGAGGCACTTGTTACATAAAAAACAGCAGGAAACTCATCCTTTTCAGTAGCTCTCTGGAATTCCATGCTGCAGGACATGGCACTTCTAGTCCTGGAGGAAAATACATGGGCATGTAAGTGGAAGGAGGTTGGATATGAGTGACTCATCCTGTAACCTACAGCAAATCCTCTCTGTGTGGTGCATCTGCTGCCTTGGCATTGTGCTGCTTCCTTCGGTGTCCTGGTGGGTCCTGATGCCTTCAGAGTCCTGGGAGCACCTAGGGAGCAAACGCTGCTTCTGCCCAGCCCCAGCCCCTCTCCCTGTGCTCCCGGGTGACCTCCAGGCCCTGAGCAGCTTAAATGGCTCAATAGAGAACAATCTCCAGTGCCTGGGAATTCTCCCCTGGGAGAGTGGGCAGAGAAGCTGTGGCTGCCCCTGGATCCCTGGGACTGTCCAAGGCCAGGTTGGACGGGGCTTGGAGCAACCTGGGCTGGTGGGAGGTGTCCCTGCCCATGGCAGGGGTGGCACTGGATGGGCTTTGAGGTCCCTCCCAACCCAACACATTCATTAATGATGGAGTTGGAGTGCCAGTACCTGGAGTCAGGGATGAGTTGGTTCAGCTCAGGATTTTTCTCTCATGCAAATCATGCCACAATGGGTATAAATTCCAAGTGGATTTTTTTAATCCCCCTAGGTACAGCTTGGCACCTTTCTAATCACTGTAAATGAAGAAGAGTAAACAAGAAAAATAGAAGAAAGCCAACTCCACACTGTTACAGAGCAGCTCACGGTTTTGCTGAGAAAAATGACACCTGGAGTCTGGATCCATGTCTGTCCTCGGAGTTTTCTTGGGTTTGCCAGCACTGTGGGCTGAGAGAACTGCAATTTGCAAATCCCCCCTCCACAGTGCAGTGAAAGACCAACCTGCTAACCTGAAACAGTCAGAAAATGGCACATTTGGCACACAGTGCATTCCAATATTTCTGTGTTCTTGGCTGTGCAAAGGGCTTCTTTGAGACACTGCCTCAGAGCTATGAGCACAGAGGAAAGGTGGTCAGGCTGCTGGGACACAAAGTGCAGCTCTGAAAAACAGGAGATGTTAAGGACACAACCTTAATCTGTGCTTTCAAGACATAAATCCCTTTTAATAACGTACCTCTCTTTTAATAATTACCAAACTTTCAGAACCACATCACTTGTGGGGTTTATGCACTAAATTTAACTGGAAGGTTCTAGCGGGGATTCAGTGACACACTGATGTTAACACTTCATTTTAGCACTCCAACCCAGGGATGGGAAGGATACAGAATAAACCGAATTTGTTATCTACTATGACTCATTAACACTTCAAGTTTCTGCTTGTAGGCTATAGTGCTTTGTTTCATAATGACACAATAATGACAAATTTTGATACTTTAATACACTATTCCTTTCTTCAAGAATTAATTACTACAATTAGCTTCCCGTGTCGTTAATTTCTTCTCCTCCCACCTTCCAGCCACGAGCGTGTGAGAACAAGAAAAATACTGAAAAAATACCCTTGTCTTTGCCTTTGAGTCCTTGAGAGGGGCTTGCAGAGGAACAGCTCTTAGCTGGGAGGATTATTTAGACTTAAAACTGACTTCGAATTCGTCTGTGAACCTTGAGGAGCAAACCAAAGGCTGAGGGGGGTTGGTGAAAGCCCAGCCCGTGGGTGTGAGGGCAAAGCTTCATTGCTGTGGGGGGGGAAAATGGGATGGATGTTCCTAAAAAGCTCAGAAGGATGAAATGCATCACCTGATAGCCAAGTCTAATGGCTCTTGACAAGCAGAAATGCTCTCCCTGGCAGGATTTCCCCAGCCTCAGGGGGCAGTGACTCATGTCTGGGGGCCATGAGGCAGCTGCAGAGCTGCACACCTTTGGCCAGGTCACTCTTGGTGTGTTTTAGGCTCCTTTCTGCTTTTTTTGCCCTTGCTCTTGGAATTCCTGTCCTACTTTGAAATGTACTCTGGGGATAATTCTTGTATTGCATCTTGGTCCCTGCCGGATCTCGCTCTGCCTAATCCTGCACAGATTTTTAGGCTTATTGTTTCCCTCCTGTGTAAAGTCCCAATAAAGTTGTATTATTAAAACTGAAGGAGAATAGATTTAGATGAGATACCAGGAAGAAATTCCTCCCTGGAAGGGCCCTACACAGGTTGCCCAGAGAAGCTGTGGCTGCCCCGTTTCAGATGTGTTCCATCTGGGAAGGGGCAAAATGTCTTGAGACCACAGACAGCACTCATTTCCAGGCTGGGAAGACTGGAAAGGTTATGTCCATTCTGGGAATCTGTCAAGGGCTTGAGGGCATTAACAGGCTCAGCAATCCCTTGTCCCCCTGAAGGCCTGGTGTGGTGCAGCTCAGGGGCTGGAGGTCTCTCCTTTGTAGAATTATAGAACCACAGAGTGGTCTGGGTTGGAAGGGAACTTAAAGCCCATCCCGTGCCACCCCTGCCATGGGCAGGGACACCTTTCACCAGCCCAGGTTGCTCCAAGCCCCATCCCTGAGCACTTCCAGGGATGGGGCAGCCACAGCTTCTCCAGGCAACAAGGGGACAAGATTTCCATGAGTATGAAATTTTCCACGCCTTTGAGGTCGACACAAATTCTGTATTTGCAGTTTCCTTATTTTTCCCAAATATATTAAAAATATTTTCCCTTTCCAAAGTTTCCCAGCTGTATATTTTGGAAAGGCTAAAATGATTTTGTAGCCTCAGAAGTGGGTGGGAAGACTGCAGAGCCTTAACTTTGTTCCCTTCACTGTGTGTCAGGAGTGTCAAAATGTCCCTTCTGGTGCCACATCTGTCCAGGACACCCCACTGGTGTCTGCACTTCTCATCACTGGGGTATCATCTTCCAGACAGGTATTTTTGGGGTCAGAGGTTACCTAAATGCTGCACATATCAATCAGGTCTGACATTTATCATGCTGGATTCTGGAAACAGTTCATAGCCAAGAGTACAGTGATGACTTTTATAATTCAAAGTGACCCGATTCACGAGGATGTCTTTTACCAGTAGCCATCAATTTTCACTTCCAACAGTTTTCTCCTGCTGGCTATAAAATAACCCAACAAATGGGGTGAGGTATTTCATCCCTTTGAAATTTTCTCACACTCTTGAGATCCTGAAAATAATCCACACTCTCCATATTTCTCACTGCAAATGACAGCAGAAACTCATTAATTCGTCTCATAAAGAAATACAGGTAAAATTATATTCACTTTTGCTGCCTCCAGCTCAGTGAGATGATGTGATGGAGGAGACCGGAATGACTCTGGAAATCCAAGATGCTTTTCATTGCATTTATATTTTACTGACACAGCAAAAGTTGCTTAAATGAATTTCCATTGCTGCTCATGCCCACGGCAGTGCCAAGCCACTACCACGGAGATTTTGGTGAGGACTCCACACTGAGGTTCCACTTTGGAGAGATCCTCGGACGTGCTCCAGCCCCTCCATGTCCTTACTGCCATGAGGGACAATGACACATCACCCCTCACTACTTCTCCCTTGCTCAGCGAATCCTTTTCCCTCTGACCTTAATCAGTCCATAGCACTTAAACAGCAAACCATTTTTTTAAATGAGTTGTTTTTTTTTTTTAATATCAGCTCTAGCCCCTGCAGTTGTCACACCTGAAGCAGTGGGACAAGGAGATGCTGCTCCAGTTGTCCTCCATCACCACCTCCCTCTCCTGCAGCAGTGACCCAGACCCAGCCTGACCTTCTTAGCTTTGCCTTCCTGAGAACTGGGAGTTTTCCTATAAAAAAATGCTTTGTTCTATCCAGCAAAGCCACCCCATCCACAAAACTGCTTCCAAAACTCTGTAACCAGAGGGTAATAAAAGCATTTCGGGGGTAAGGAAAAAAATCAAGCCCCAGGGGAAACTGGAAGGCATCAGCAACAAGCCAAGTTCTGAGCAAATGAGAGCTGAGTGGTGCAAAGTATTTATAGAAACAAAAGTCACTCCTAATCCTTTTAGAAGCACAAATTGTTATGTGACATCCAGGCAAAGATTTATCCCTGGAGCTACTGAACTCCAGAGTCACACATATTTAAACTGCAGCCACATCTTCTTGACACCAGCACCACATGCCACAAGTTTAAAGAGCATCTGTCAGATCACTGCTCCAAGAATGATGTGTATGAAAAGCTCCTCAGATCTGGGCTGGTACATCTCCCTTGTTTTTCTGAATAATTTCCTTTGTTTTTCAGGTTTCCAGCACTCTGTCAGAACTCTGGAGTGGATGTTCAAAACTTAAACGCCCTAAAAAGAGTGTCTTTGAGGTAAAGTTTCAGCTGGGAATATCCTCTAAAAAATTTGCTGCAGTAAATCCATCCATCCATCCATCCATCCATCCATCCATCCATCCATCCATCCATCCATCCATCCATCCATCCATCCATCCATCCATCCACTGATGTTTCATGTTTCTGTATTTGAAAAAATCAAAAGGGGATCGTTCTTGAGTTTGGTTTGTTTTTTTTAGATTAACTGGCAAAGCCCACAGGCTTCACCCAATCATGTGTAAAAATCAGTTCTAACCACAAGGCCAGCTGGGATTAGTTCTCATCTGATTTCCGTCTAACCAAGTTACAGGAGCCTGGAATCACCTGCTTGGGAAACAGCTCTAATTCCTATCTCCTCCCCAAATTTGGCTTTGTCAATCAAACAATAAAAGGTGTTAAAAAGGCAGTTTGGGTTTCTTGCTTCCCCATCAGCTCCTCATTCAGAGCAGCTTTGACCACAGCACGTGTCTGGTTTGCAGCTCCCAAGGTTCCTGGGAAGCAGTCTGGGAGGAAAGCAGCTCATTTTAGGTGGAAGGACCAGAACTGGAAGGCCTTGGCAAAGAAAAGGTAAGTATCATATATTTATAATGTCCTTCTTTCCCTATTTGAGAAGCTTTTTATTAGTGAGCAAAACATAAAGCACTAGTTTTCAGAATTATTCAGTGTATAATTCTTGGTACAGAATAAACAGGGAGTTGTGCTTATTCAACCTAAGGCCAAGAATCTAAAATGCTCAGCGGTGTCAGAGGTTGGTTTGCCAACACCCTCTTTTATTGGGAATTATTTTCATGGACTTTGGGAGTCACGTGAGTGCACAAGTTTCCCTCTGACTAATTTTTGAATGGAACAAATATCGAGTTTCTCAACAAAAGCTGCCGTGAGGAGCAAGGACAAAGAGCATTATGAGCTTCTTCCTAAACCTTCTCACCGTTTATGAATGAATCTGGTAATTTTTGAAGCCTTTTGGATTAGAAACCCTGTAGAGGCTGGTCTGTAAATGTGTTCCCCCGGAGGTGAAGAGCCACCAGTGACGCCTTTTCACGGAGCTTGAATTCGTGTTAATCTTGTGAGCATGGGAATTTTGCTTTCTATGAGCATTTCAAGAGGCTTTAAAAGATGATCCTGGTTTCAACAGCAATTTCAGAATTTCCCAGCTTTATTTCCTAAATATTTCAAAAGCAGGAGTAGAAATTTGAAAGAGCACCTGGAAAAGGTGTTCTTGAATCTCCTCGAAAGCCGAATGAGATGAGACCTTGTGTGTTCTTGGGGTTTTGTGGGGGTAATTGGCCCTCGTTTCTGTTGGCTTTGCTTCAATAACTGTAAGGAATTTATGGAGAACTGAGGCTGGAATCTGCTTCACAAGAGGTTTAGATAGCTATATATAGATAGTGTATGAGAAATATTATAATAAATATCATTACACATATTATAAATATTATATTTTCTTATTTTATTATGTATATACTATATATGAGTACCTGACCTTTCTTGAAAGATGAAAACATGCCTGAAATCAAGTGTAAAGACAAGTTTTTAAGACTTGAACACATTTTTTGCAAGGCAGAGTGACAAAGTGTTAAATATTTCACGTTCCCCTGATTCCCTGTGTTTTTGGTTGTGTGTTCTGTGGTTCTGATGTTGCTTATGAAATGCCTGCAACGCTGTTGTAGCTCAGGACCATAAAACTTCACTTACAGTGTTTTATTTATTGTCATCAAACCCTCTTCCAGACCTTCTGTGACTGTCTCCAGAAGGAAGCTGATAGATGTTCTCTTCCACTTGTTAATTTAGGGAATGGTGACAGGACACTGCAGGGAGCTGCTGAACCCACACCAGGAGTGAGACTTGATTTCTGGCTCTGGGTTTGCCCCACTGTGCAGGGCCAGCTTCATTTTCTCAGTAGGCTTTTAATGAATTCTAATTTTACTGCAGCTTCCCCGTGAGTAAATCTGTTGGGTGGCTTTGCAGTGCCCTGGGAATAAATCAAGGCTGTGTTTGTTCTCTGAAGGACTTCTGGGAGGGAAACTCTGAGTGGTGTGTGCGTGGAATGGTCAAATAAGAGATGCTGTAGCACCAGCTGGGCTGTTGGAGACTGGCTGTAAAATATTGGGCTCCTTTGATTCCTGTGGACTGCAGGGGAAGCCAGTCCATCCCCTGCCAGCTTGTTGGGGGGGAGGGTTGCTCTTCTGGTTTGGGAGGCACTGCTGAAAACTGAGGGGGCTGGAAATGCTCTGATTCCAGGTCTGGATGTGGCTTCCACCATTTCTTTCCACTGGTCCATCAGATTGGGCAATACTGAAACAAAACCACTGAATGCTGTTGGGCTTTTTGCTTTTATTGGGTGGAGGAGCCTTTTTAAGGGGGTTGGAGAAGAAGCTGTTTCCCTTCCTCCTTGCACACGAAGGATTTGCATTCCAAAAAACTCCAGCTTTGGAGATTTGCCTTCAGTCCTGTTGCTGCAGCTCTGGTTCTGTGAAAGAGCAGGTTAATTACAAAGCAAAGCAAGCCTAAAAAAGCTTTCCCAGGGGTTCATCTCATCCTGGAAAAGCTGTTCAGGGAGACAGGCAGTAGCACCTCGGATTTCAGATTTTAAAAGCAGGTATTTTTGAGTCCTCTCAGACTCCATCACCCCTTCAGCCACTCAGACTATAAACTGAACCAACATCAACTTGAAAACAATCTGTCAAGGTCTCCACTGTCACAGATGGGACAGAATAAAAGAAAGCCTTATTGAAAGGACTGTGTCACTTAGAGCCTCGAGTGAGGTGCAGGTTCCCTTGAAAATATCACATAGCTGGGAAGTTCCTTGTCAAAAGCAGATGCCACGTTGAGATTTACTTGTGACAACATAAGAAAAAGCTGACACTTGTTCCCTATTGCTCCAAACAACATAAAAAAGGCTAAAAAAGGGCTCTTCAGGCAGTCTGCTCCTCTCAGAAAGACTCCTGAAAGGCAAAGTTGGTATGAGTGATGTTATTTTAGCACCACTGTTTTTCACAGAATCATTGAATGGTTTGGGTTCCAGTTCTGATGCCACGGGCAGGGACACTTTCCACTAGACCAGGTACTTCCAACCTGGCCTTGGACACTCCCAGGGATCCAGGGGCAGCCACAGCTTCTCTGGGCACCCTGTGCCAGGGCCTGCCCACCCTCCCAGGGAAGGATTTCTTCCCAATATCCAGTCAAAACCTACCATTTTTTCAGTTTAAAGCCATTTTGGTTTCTCTTTGCAAGAATCCACCGTCCACGCCCCGTGTGTTCAGCCCCTCTCCAAGGTGTATCTCCAGCTGGTTCTTGCCCTCCCTCTCGTGTCAGTACCAATGAGATTGGTCTGTATCTCTTGTCCTTTAATTTTTTGACTCTGTAAAGCAATTCTAAGCTTGACTGACTCAAATCAGCTTTGTGGTGCCTTTGTGGAGAGGCAGAGGAAGGTGACAGCCAGATGCTGTCCTGCCTCTGTGGGGAGGAGGAGGAGGGTAGAGCAGAGCCATTTGAATTTCCCTTTTTTCCCAGCACGACAGCAAGTACTGCCTTGCTCTGGCAGGTGGGAGGGGGATTCATGCCTGTCTCCTTCTTTTCCAACATAATTCTTAGTCCTCAAACAGATCGTGTTTGCTGTAACTCAGACTAAAGGTTTATCACTCCTTTATCTCTCACCTCTTCCAGAGGAGATGTTTTTGCTATTTTAGACCAGTTCTGCCCTGTATCCTCTGTTACATGTGGCTGTTGGTAGCAGAAGGAGGGTGCAAGGGACAGGATGTGCTTCTGTTGTGTTCCTGCCATCCCCAGGCAACCACACACTTTAGCAAGTGCTCTGCAGGTATCACCTGCTGTAAACATTTAGACATAAAATTCTTGTTTGGGTATTTCCCACGGTTGTAAAGCCCATCAAGGTTCCTGTCTTCCCTCCCAGTGCAACAGCTGGAACAGCTTCAGTCTGTTTACTGTCAATATAATCCCAAGTAATAATATTTTGCTGCCTTTCCACCTCTGGCCCAGGCACCAAAATACAGAAATAGCCCCAATGGTAAAAGAGTCTACAGTGCTGAAATGTTACTTTTCTTTTTGTGCTTCAGGGCTGTTGATTTTTTTATGGAAAACAGACCACTGGCTGAGGGGAAACACTTGGGAGGGAGAATTTGCTTTGTTTTGCTTCAGCCCAGGTGTGTTGTAAAGCTGTGTGTGGGCTCCTAACGCTCGGCTCACTCTGCTGGGTGATGCCTGGTGGCATTTCCCCCAGTTTCCTCCAGATGTGCCAACCCTGGGGGTTCCTTGAGATCCCACATCACATCCCAGGTGGATATCTGATACCTGGGTAGATCAGGTGCCATCAGAGAGCAATATTTGGCCAACAGTGAACCAACGAAGCTTAGATGGGTAGCATGGTCCTGAAACAAAAAGCTGCTTTCCCCGGAGCTGAGCATTGGTTTGGATATGAATGTGCTGAACCTCTTCAGCTCCCCTGATGCCGTGGGGCAAAAAATAACAAACCAGCAGAGGAGCTGCTGGATTAGCTCCATGAAAATGAGAGATCTGGAAAATCATTGGAGATGTGGGTGCCACCTTCTCTTGCTCCAACACAGGCTCCTGTGTGGGGTCACCCATCACAGCTCCTTGACTTGTTTCATTTCTGTCTGAAACAAGAGTCACTTGATGTTTAAAACTCTTGATAATGTGGATGGAGCCTAGGTGAAAGGGCTGGAAAGTGGTGATAAATGACTGTCATAAAAGAGCTATTTAATTTACCCCTACCCAGAGAATTCCTGTGCCTTCTGCTTTTCCAGTTTCCTTAGAAACTAGGATACTTGGGAATTTAGGTACTGATTAGAGAAAAGAATGGCAGCATTTCTCTGATGTTCTGCCTACTGAATGCACTGCATTGATATTGAGTTCAGGACCTTGTTTCATTCTATCAGAAATATTGCAGTGCTCAAAAATCACTTGTTTGATCTTTCAGCTGAGTTGCTGAAGTGAGTTTCAGAATATGGGAAGATAACTTCTATTTTGGTAAAGGAGGAAATCTGCTTTAGAGGGCTGGAAAGTCAAGTTTAAAACAGTTCCCTCTTAGAGATGGTGATAGAAGTGGGATATTTGTTATTTCCACAGTTACTTCTATAAAGCTGCTACCTCAGGGTAATTTTCTCCTTACTGAATTCATACTTTTATGTTCCCAGAATTTGTTTTATGTCCTAGGTGGGGAGCTGAGAGCAAGTAGGAGTGTGCACATGTCTGTGGGCTGTGACAGCAGTGTCCTTCCCGTGTCTGTCCTGCAAAAACAGTGACAATACCTCATCTTGATGGAAATGCTGAATCAGTCAAAGCCAGAGCGAATGAGAATTTGAAAAGGGTTTAAATGGCTCTGAGTTCCAAACACATTAATTGGAGTTCACAGTATATTCACGTTTGGTTACACTGCTGTTTCTCAGAAGGCTGGGATGTCATGGCCTGTCAGCTGTCAAAAGGCTCTCCACACCAAGCCCAGTGTGGACTGGGTCCAGTTCTGGGCTGCTGTTCCCAGCTCCTGTACTTGCCACTCCTCATCCGGAGGTCTTGGAAGTGTGGGAAGGGAACCTGGCAGGGATTTCCCAGCCTTGGGAGGCCAAACCCACCTTCCTCCCCAGGTCCTGGAACTGGCTCTGGCAAGAGTGCCCAGCTGATAGAGCTAACAGAAACAGCCTCAGGTTGCTCCAGGGAAGGTTTAGGTGCAATATTAGGGAATATTTTATCATGGAAAGGGCTGTCTATCCCTGGCACAGTTGCCCAGGGCAGGGGTGGGTCCCCACCCCTGGAGGGATTTCAAAGCCCTGTGGATGTGGCACTTGGGGACGTGGTCAGTGGTGGCCTTGGCAGGGCTGGGGGATGGTTGGACCTGATCTTAGGGGGCTTTTCCAACCTAAATGATCCTGTGACTGCAGGAGAGAGGACAGGACACACCTGAAACTGAACTGCACCGACACAGGAGTGTGAGGGAGTCCCCACAGCCCAGCTCCTTGCTCACAACACTGATTTCATGCTCCAAGTGCAAGGTTTTGCTGAAGGAGTTTGGGCACTTTGTTACAACCATAATTATAACCTTTCTAGGCACTTGGATTTCTTCTCTCTGCGTGAGCAGATATTTCTGTTAGTTGAGGATATGAAGAGAAGTGAATCTCTGCCTCAGGAACATACAAGTGCAGCATCTGCAACACCTGGAGGAGTTGATCTGGCAGAGGGATTGAACAGCCAGGGCAGGCTGTGCCCCTGCAGGGATGCCCTCTTGCTTCTGGGTATCACCCCACGCCAGGGGCTCTGGCAGGAGTGGTCCCCCAAATCCACTGTTTGTCTGTCTTGCTCAGTTTTGCTAACACACTTTATCACCAAATGCCCCAAATCCTCTTTGCTGTATCTCTTAACTGAGTCTAATCCAAACTTTGCTATGAAATATTTTAAGAGAACATTAGCCGAGAATTGTAGCCCGTTTTTAGGTAAGAAACACTTGTTTCCTTTGGTGGGGGAAGGTGCTTTGGAGGAAACCTCTTTGTTCAGCTCCCCTTGCACACCCATTCAATTACCTCTCACTCCAGATGAGCAGCCTGGGGATCTGAAGTCACATAATCGCTGCAAAAACCTGTGGGGAGAAACCAAACACCTTGGGCACAGTTGCTGCTGGCCTCTTGTATGGCTTGAAGTGCTGAGAAGTGTCTGAGAGAGGTGTCAGTGCCAAGATTAAGGGGAAATTTCCTGAGGCAAAATACTTGTGGGTCTTAAAATGTTTTCTTTTGCTTTCTGAAAGTACACCTGTCCGAATGCTTCCCAAATGGGCTGGAATTCTAGTTTCCCTGCAGACAGAGTAATTTCATACCTGGCACCAGAGGGTGAAACCCATTTTGGAGTCTGCTTTGGAGTCAGGGGCTCTATAGATCCCCATGGGTTAGCTCAGAAGGCACCCTGACTTTATGCTCCAGTGAGCATGATTTGAAGAACCTTTCCTTCCTCCTCTTCCCCTTTACCTTGGCTTGTTTGAAGTGCCATTTTACCTCTTTCAGCTTGGTGTTATTTCTTTGCCACTGCAGCAACACTAAAACCGATGTGCCAGTCTCAGATAAGCACAGGAGAGTTTTCCAGCTAAAATGCTGCTACAAGGAAACCCTTCTTTATTTATTTCTACTTTTTAAGCTATGCTTTGGACAGTATCCTGAAAGGGGGGGAAACAGCAAGGTGAATTTCTGCGTGTAAACGCTGTGCTCGCCTTTGGGACTAGCCCTGCCTGGGAATTCCAGGTGCACTTTCCCAATCCCTGGGGGGCTGCAGAGGGGTGTGCAGCATCCAGGCTCCTCCGGACTCGGGCTGCAGCTGCCTGCACAGAGACCATGGCTTGCAGAGCTGCTTGGGTTCCCCATCACACCATCATTGCGTTGGAGGGTTCTTTGTCTGAAGACAGGCTGGAGAGCCTTGGGTAGTGCAGCAAACCACGCTAGAGTGTCATTTGCTAAAGGAGAGTAAGAAAGGAAAAAAGACAAAGCAAAATACAGCCTGTGGCTTAATGAAACTCCCAGTCCTTGTGAGACCCCTGGCAGTGCAGAAAGTGCTTAATCCAGCCTTCGGAAGCAGAGCTCTGCTGGGCAGTGCTCTCTGTACTGACCCTCCAGTCCTGACCTCACAGCATTCCTCCATCCTTTACCCCTTTCCATGATTTCCTGCGCCCTTTCACCCCTCCCCTGCACCCCGGTGACCTCTGCTACTCCTTTATTCTTCGTTTCACACTGTTGTGTTCATCAAAGGCTCCTGTAGGCATCGGAGTTTGACCCAGAAACCCTCTTGCTCCTGGGGGCTCTCCCATCCACCTGATCTCATGCCCATGGCTAAATTCTTTAGTGTATCCCTTTAAAGGCACCGGAGACTTCTCACAGAATTTAGCCACAGGATTTTTGAACTCTTCAGCATCCAAGGGCACTGACATGGGTGATGCTGTTCCATTACACTCCAGAAATGAGCCTGCTCTCTGAAGAGCTGCTCCCAAGTAGACTGTGGCTCTTGGGGTCAATGTGAGAACCCATTAATCCCCTTAAAACTATGGGGATGATTTCTAGGGGCATTCAGTTCCTCTGGGAGTTATGGCCAAGGTGTCTTGGATGTGTAATGAGGTTTTTCTAACAGTGTCACTGTCTTCCTGAGTGCTTGTAATAGTCTTCTTTTGTTTGATGTGAGCCATTTGGGGTTTGTGCCTCATTTCAGCTGATTGATGGCTTAGCTGATAAATTGTGTGTGGTTTTTGTTTGTAACATTTATCTGTGAACTCAAGAAAAGCTCTTCTGAGTCAATTTTATAATAAGGCTGAAGTAGATTTGATATCTCTTAACAAGACATCCAGGATGGGAAAATCAGCAGGAGTTCTCCATATTTTTTCATGCCCACACACAGGAACCATAAAAGTGGTATAAAATGCAACAACGGGCTTGTAAAAGTCAACTGTTCCATTCCCTGGATCCACAGGAGAAACTGGAGTGTTCTTCAGTTCACTGGGATGTAAAATAAGTCAGGCTGGTGATCCCACCAAACACTGTGCAGCCGCCAGGCAGGAACATCTCTGGGGATACAGAACCTCCCATGGACCCAACGTGCTCGGGGTGGGCTGGGAAACAGCCCAGCAGTGGAAGCCTGAGGACAGGGACCAGTCAGTCCAGGACTGGAGTGGTGAATTCATGGTGGTTTGGGTTGCATTGGGACCTCAAAGCCCACCCAGTGCCACCCCTGCCATGGGCAGGGACACCTTCCATCAGCCCAGGTTACTCCAAGCCCCGTCCAACCTGGCCTTGGGCACTCCCAGGGATCCAGGGGCAGCCACAGCTTCTCTGCCCAACCTGTGCCAGGGCCTGCCCACCCTCCCAGCCAGCAATTCCTTCCCAGTGTCCCATCCCTCCCTGCTCTCTGGCACTGGGAAGCCATTCCCTGTGTCCTGTCCCTCCATGCCTTGTCCCCAGTCCCTCTCCAGCTCTCTTGGAGCATCTTTAGGGACTGGAAGGGGCTCCAAGGTTTCTTCAGAGCCTTCTCTTCTCCACACTGAACAATCCCAATTTTGCCTACAAGCTTTGAGCTTACAGTTTTGGGAAAACCAGATTCAACCCCAAACTCCTCTGTTGGAGCTGTAGCCCATTTACAAGTCCATGAACAAGTTAGAAACACCCAGTACTCTCTGTAACATTATTCAGAGTGTATTTGCCAAATCTTGGCCTAATCCTGCTGCTTTTTTGAAAGTAGGTCTTTTTTTTATTTGCTTGAGAGGCTTTTTGCACCCGGTTACATCTCAGTGTTAGACACCCTTAGCTGCTGGGAGGACAAAAGATCCCTGCCCTGCCCTGACACTGACAAATGGAGCCCTTTCATTTGTTCGACTTTCAGTGTAAGACCTGCCTGACGTTTGGATGAAGGAATGCACTGCCTTCAATATCTTCCTGTGCAAAGGTCTGGAGGAAGCAGCATCCCTGCAGGCAAATTCCCCACTCTGAGCAGCACCTGCCACGGGGGCAGGAGGAGCCCCAGCCCCTGGAGAAAAGCACCAGCTAAACATCTTTACAATCATAGATAAGCCCCTCATTTATCTATTCTGTCTTAGTTTTGTGTGCTGTGAAAACTCCTAAGTGTTGAAAATACAGGGTTTTATTTTTTCAGCCATAATTAAATCAGCTCCGCTATGTTTTCACATCAGAGGGATCTTTTCTTTCAACCTGGGGGAAATAAAACCATCCTTGGGCTTCAAGCTGTTCCACAGCTGAGAATAAGAGTGCTCTTAGTCTTAATGAATGCTAACAAGCACCTACAGCTGCTTGAGATTTCCAAGAGAGGAAAATCTCACAGACTAAACCCGCCTTCAAGATGCTTTATGACTTTCAGATGAACATATTTGTCTTGAAATTCATCTTGGGCACTGCTCCATGTACACAAAGTATGTTTGCCTATACTATTTTTGCTTTCAGAGTTACCAGAGAATATTGTACATGTGAAGCAGAGGGTTTCTGCCTCCTTGCCAGTGTGTGGTTGGCACTTCTGAGCTGCCTGGAGAAAAAAATTTGCTCTTTAGATTATTTTGGACACATGTAATAAATCAATATAAATGGTGAAATAGAGCTCTGGGCTTTTTTCCTTGCAAGTCCATGGAATAAGTGGTGACAACTTCTTTAGAGAAAAGAGGGGTGAAGAGCATTCTTGACAGGAAAGGTCAGTGCTCTGTTCCCTGACTCTACTGAGGCAGACCAGAAGGTTCTGCCCTGTCCAGGTCCTTTCTATGCCTGATTATTTACCTGCTGCACCCTCTTTGATTCAGGACTTGGACCATCTCCTGCATCTTCTAGTCCCCTCTCAGCCTCACCTATGCTGCTCAGCAATAACCTGCCTCAAAGCACTTTTAACTTGCATTTCATTAAAAAAAATAGCTAAATAGCCACCCCAGAATTCACCAGAAGATACAGGTCCTTTCCAGTAACCTTTTCCTTTTATTGCAACAATGGAAATTATTTCCACATTAGAAGTAGTCACCCTCTGGCGCTGAAAAATAATTTGAATGTACCCCTGCTCACAGGATCCTTTCCCATCTCTGGGCATGTTTCAGTCATTATCTCCCATTAAACCCAGAGGTGCCATTAAAATCTAATATACTGCACAACATTTTGGATCTGCAGGGAGCACCGTGATAGCTGCAGCAGAAGCAACTGCAAACAGCATTTAAAACTTGCATTTAAATGACATCCCTTTGTGCTGTTTTCTCTCCTGTGCAGAGCTTCATTTCCAGTGAAGTGCTGGAAAAACAAACCAACTTTATTTCAAATTCCAGGATCTGTGGGCACTTGAGCAGGTCTTTACTTATAAGGCCAGGATTGAGGGATGAAGAAGAAAGGGAGAGAGGGGGATGAGTGAGTACCAAGATGATACCAGGGAGCCAAGCAGTGCTGGGAGAGGGGCCCTGCTCACCTTCTCCTACCCACGAATGACAAATGAAGATGGATGATTATGGCTTGTCAGTGCTCTTCCCTCTATAGTGATATTGCAGCTCACATGCCATACCTGGAAAAGAGCAATTTATGGGCTAAGAAACCTTCTTTATAAATGAAACTGCTCCTTGAGAGGTGTTTTCCAAGTCGCTCCAAGTTCAGACTTCCACAGGTTTGTTCTTATGGGCCCTTCAGTATTGTTCCTATTTAGTTTTCTTGGGGATTTAACACCAGCATCAAACCAACACAAAACTTGTGGTGTATATACCACGGCCCTTTTCATTTATCCTCTTTTGCTGCTGTTTTCTCCCTGCAGACAGACTGGTAAATCTGATAAATGCATGGCTTTGTTCTTAAAAGCTTGTTTCTTACAGTCAGGTGGTAGAACAGTATATCAGCATTGCAGCAACAACCTGATGTGATGTGAATTCAAAGGTGTCTGATTCTCAGCATTCTTAAATTAGTCCAGTGTAGGTAACACGGGTTTTGTTTTGATGTTTTTTACTTCCTCCCCAAAAGTGCAAAAGTACCTGGAGAACTTCACAGCTGAAGCAAAAATTGCTCTTGGCTCTCTCTAATCCCTGTTATCTTCTCTTCAAGTGGAGGTGGGGAAAGGAAGTTGGGATTACTGAGGATATTTTGATCCCCATCTGTTTCCCCTTAGAGGATAAACATGAATGATCTCCATTATTGTCATGTTAATTTGTTCACAACTCGATCCAAATCCCACTCAAGTCAATGAAAGTTCCTGTTCTTTCCTGTTTTTCTCTACTTTCCACAAAACTGGAAGAACTCTTACTCCCAACACGGAAAGATGCAGCAAGAAGGCAAGTTTTCAGTCATTATGCTGTACATGCTTCTGCTGAAGAGAGTCAAAAACTACATAAAAGCTTGGGAAGAGGCTTTAAAAATCAGATTAAAATGCTGGGAAGTGATTAATTGAGCCACTGCAAAGCTAGAGATGATGTGTGGGCAGGAGGTTCCCACCTGGGCACCAGAGATGTGCCCACTCTGTGTCATCCCTGTCTTCTGCCACTGATTCAATTGCCAGACTAAATCCTTTTTTTTTCTGATTGATGAGTTGGATCATGGAATCTTTGAGAAGTTCGTTTGTTGCCTTAGTAACAAATGTTAAGTTGTCTTTCTGTTGCACTGAAAGCGTGCTGACAGAAGGACGGAGTTTTGTCTCAATTTGCTCCAGCACAGGTTGTTGAAGTCTTTCCTGCACGGAATAAGGATGTGCAGAGACCAGCAGAGTTCATATTTATTATCCACTTGTGTTTATTTGGCACTTCACATGAGATCCTTGTTGTCTTCTCCTTGCCCTGACATCTCACATATGAAACCCTCAGATCCAGGAAGGGGACCGTGGACAGGTGATATCTAGGCTTAGGAAATTAAACTGTGGGTTTGTTATAATTAGCGATTGTCTTTGAAGTTCCTGTAATTAGGACACCATCCATCCTCCAGTGGTTTCGTGGGCACAGGCCCAGCACCAGCACATTGATGTTCTCCAAAGGTCTGTGAGCACTTCCCGTCGGTTCTGTTCCTCTTCACTGAGGGACACTTTGCTTCTCAAATAATCCCAGTGAGCAGATGGGAGCAATGGGACATGAATCTGATCCTCAGCATGTGAAAACATACATGAAAATAACCAAAATATTTTGGTGACCAGTGCAGGATCTCCAGCATAGGGAAAGGTCCCTCCGCAGAAGCTGAGAATGTTAAATACAGTAAAGTCATCCTGAAAAGTCCCCTCAAATTTATATACATCGTGGAGAATCTATCAGATGAATCCTAGCACTGGGCACAAACTTTGGAAACACAGAAAAAAGACTTCTTTTAACTCCAGTGTGTATCTGTGTCTTCCCACACTGATGTTTATTGTTGAATGAGTTCACTTTTAATTACAGACAGTTTTCTTCTGCTCTGTGAGTCTAAGAATTGCTGTTTGCCCTGGAAGCTTCAATGTGAATATCCTAAAACTCACCCTAAGGTCTGGTGCTTCTTCTTAGACTTTAGTAAGTGGGAATAGATGAAAAATCCTTCTCAGTGTTATTAATCTCATGAATCACCCTGTATTTTCCTAGGATTTTTCTTTAAAGCCTTGGTTGAAGGATGGGAGAAACCACCCCTTCCATAGTCAAGGAGAAACTCTCTTCTATGTCGAGGGGTAGATAATCATGTTTATAAAGTAATTTTGAGTGATACTGTTCTATTCTTGCTTGAGATGATGTTTTTGTTCATACCCTGTTGATCAAGAAATAGAAGTGAGCATTGCCTTGGTTAGCTTTGCCAAACACAGCATTTTTAGCTTTATTTGTCAGACTGGGACTGTATGAAATCTCATTTTTCTCTTTGAATCTTTATTTCTAACTGGTTTCAACCAACAGCTTTGGTAGCTCTGGTTAAGTGGCTTTGCAGATCTTGCAGCCTCCCGTGCCTCTGGTTTTTGGTTGGGTTTTTTTACTTTGGTTGGTTGTTGTTGTGGGTTTGGGGTTTGTTTGTTTTGTTTGTGCTTTTGTACGGTTGTTTTGGAAATTTACCTCTTTCAGCACTGGGAATTAGCCAAAAAACCCTTTTCCAGAGTATGTACAAGAAGCCGCCACTCTGCTGTACCCCCTGTGCTGGTTCCCAGGGCACTCACAGAATTGGGGGGTCAGTTAGAGCCTTAAAATCAATGTGCACTTTGGGTAATGTTTTTAATTTGCTTGGTTTATTTGGTTCGGGTTTTTTCCCCTGTCTCTCAAGACAAGGAGGGGAAATACAATATTTCTTTGCATACAGAGTTAGGACGGGTCTCCCCGTCCCTCGCTCTCCGTTTCACTGTCCCTTGCACAGGAAAATCAACTAGAAAAGCCAAGCCAAGGCTGGCAGTGATTCCTGGGAAGGAGCCTGCTGCCCTCTCATGGCTCCCGAGGCAAACAGCCTGAGGAAAATCGAAATACACACCTGAGAGGATCCCCCTTATTTTCCTGGCAAAATTCTCCTTTGGGCACCGGAGCAGAACCCAGATATTCACCAGAACAGGCTGAGCAGGAAAGGGGAACTCCATGTCCTGAATTATTACAGCAAATACTGTTTTGTCAGGGTTTATTTTGTTATTTTCCAGCTCATTTTCCTCCAAGAGGTTGTTTTTTGACGTGGTTTGGCCGCCACAGGCATCTGCTCCTCCAGTAGAAGCCCATTAATGCCTGGAGTTCCTGGCCCTGGGAGAACTGGGAGATTCAGGATTGTTTGTGCGTCCAAGGCTGGGTTGGATGGGGCTGGAGCAACCTGGTCTGTGATAATGAGAGGAAAAGGTCAGTAATCAGGTAACTGCCTGGATTTGGAAGCACCTTCTCCAAGCTGAATTATGAAATAGGAGGGCTCTGAAATTGCCCATTTCCTACAAGAGAGCAGGTGGATCAGGAGCCATCCAGGAGAGCGATGTGGGATGAACAGGAAGCCAAACTGCCCAGGTACCAGTAGAAGGGGTTGTTCATCTGGGTTACAGCCACTTCCACCAGAGGGGGAAAAAAGAAAGGATACGACCTAATCCAACCTTGCATCAGGTTTTAGGATATCAAAAAGGGATGGGTCTGGCTCTTGCCAAGCAGGCAGTCTTTGGAATGAATGGAGCTGTGTTCAGTGCACTTATCCTCCTAATGACAATGAATTCTGGCAGTTTCCCCCCCAGGTAAGAAGGGAAAAGCTTGCACTGTCAACCTGACGCTCCCTTGAATGAAAAACCAAGCTCCCATTTTATCTAAACCCAGGGTCATTTCACACATTCAGCACTTGCCAGGAGCTGAAGTGCTGCTTTTCACAGGAGCTGTGCCTGAGCAGGTCCAGGGAAGGATCCTGGCTGAATCCCTGCTCCAGCATCAGAGGTTCCAGCTCCCAGCTCAGCTGGGCCAAGGCAGGGTGTGACCAAAGTGCTCCTTGCCCTGTGCCCCAGGTCTGAAGGTGGCTCAGGAATGACACAAACTGAGCTTGAGTGGGGAGGAACGAGAGGGGGGTTATCCAGCAAGGCAGCCAGCAGCTCCCATCCGCTCCCCTCTCTGCCCTCTTTTGCTCCCCACAGGAGAAATCCAAGGCAGTCCCTCCCTCCCGATCTGTGCTGACCTATCCATAGTGGTTACTCTGACTAAATAAGTGACTTATTATCTGGCTAAATAAATCACTTGGGTGTCTCTACTAAAGTGATCATGTTTGAACTGCAGGTTTTACAATAACCAGCTATAACATTAACTTTATAATACATTCTCACCTTGCTGTCTTTAGGGGGATAGGACAAGGAGGGATGGTTTTAAACTAAGGAGGAGAGGTTTAATTTAGATATTGGGAAGAAATCCTTCCCTGTGAGGGTGGGCAGGCCCTGGATCCCTGGAAGTGTCCAAAGCCAGGTTGGATGGAGCTTGGAGCACCCTGGGCTGGTGGAAGGTGTCCCTGCCCATGGCAGGGGTGGCACTGGATGGGCTTTGAGGTCCTTCCAACCCAAACCATTCTGTGATTCTATTTATGCAAGATCAGTTTTAGCTTTATGGTTCGCTCTAAAAGCGTCACACTGGATAAAAGTTACACCAAATCCAGAAACCGAAGAAGTGCTGAATAAAGGCAGTTTTCCCTTTGAAACCACAGAAGATCCTCAGTACCCAGTAAATTACCAGTCACCTTAATGTTTAGCAGCAGCTGAAAACATTTAATAAGACACATTGCAAACCTCACAGCAGGCAAATGCAATAATTTCTGATGTAGGCATAGCTACTTGACAGCACAGCAGAGCCTGCTTAACTTCCCAATTACAGAAAAAAGAGCCAGTGCAGCTTTGCTGTTACCCACAGGCAAAGAGACTCAGTCAATAAAACCAATCCCTGTCCCCCAGGAGCTATTCTGCTAAAGAGTCATCCAGCTCCTGCTATTTAAAAATCTCCGCCGGTAGGAGAACTGGCAGAATTAACAATCAATGTTCTAAATCAAGCCCAGGATCGCCAGCAAAGTAATGATTTTTATTACAGAGAATTAAAAATAAATATTCCGCTCACGGCCCTGTGGCAGGTGAAAGGGAGGAGAGTCTGAAACCAGGATGGGCAGGGAAATACTTCACAGAATCCCAGAATGGGTCGGGTTGGAAGGGACTTTAAAGACCATCCTGTTCCACCCCTGCCACAGGCAGGGACACCTTCCACTAGCCCAGGTTGCTCCAAGCTCCGTCCAAAGTGGATGGAGATGCAAAATCCAGAGGCACCAGAAAGCCAAAGGTGACGTGGACACATAACTCTTCCAGCAAGTCAAACCACTGCTCCTTAGTTGTCAGCAGGGAATTTCTTACAGATCAGTTCGTACTGAATACCTATAAAACTTCCTGCAATTTCAGGGTCTTTCTGTGCGGGTTTGGTTGGACGAGACCTTAAGGATCATCTTGTTCCACCCCCCTGCCATGGGCAGAGACACTTTCCAGGTGGCTCCAAGCCCATCAAACCTGGCTTTGGGCATTTCCAGGGATGGGGCAGCCCCAGCTTCCCTGGGTGACCTATAAATTATAACTCCCCTAGTGCACACAGAGCCTTGCTTGACTTCATGGGGCTGTCGGGGCGTTTTAGGGAAATGCAGGGTGAGGAGCTGGTGACAGCTCCCTTCTCCCCACGTGCTCCCCAGCTGGGGTTGGGTGAGTTCACCCGTGCAGGGATGTGCAGCATCCTCGGGGCACCAAGGGGAGCTCTCGCCTTCCTCGGCCGCATCCTGCCCTGCTCCATCTCCAGCAGGAACATCTGCCACATGGGCACCCTGGCATGAGGCAGAGAGGGGGGACACAGGGCTGAGAGGAGCCCCTTGAGCTTGAGAAGGGAAATCCTGTCCTTAATTTGGAGTAGAGCATTCCCACTGAGCATCTCAGGGCAGCCTCGTTACTCACTTACAGCTTGAACTCCTATTTAAATTCGATTTCTTTAGTGCTGCAATGACTTTGCTCTGGAGTTCACCTCAAAGCAGGGCAGTTCTTGCTACCCAGTGACTCTCCAGTGACACGTGTCCCCAGCACCCCAAACCTGTACACATCTGCAGGCAGGAGCCCTCCAGACTGGTTTTTGACAGGCACACAAGGGCAGGATTTATTTTGTTTGCCAGCTCTGTCACAGAAATGAGTGCTTCAGTGCACCTGAAACTCCCAGGCAGCGCTTTCCAGAGCTCTTCTCCTCCGCTGTTATTCCATGACAATGACTTTATTCCTCCGAGTGTGAGTGCTGTGTGATGGGTGCTGCCTGGGCCCAGCACCGATGGCTGAACGCTGAAACTCAGGGAAAATTTTTGCAGCCAGAGCAAAACTGGCAAACGTTTGGGGTTTTTTGCCAGCCTGGCAGCCGAGGGTGTCACTGCAGTGTTCACAGCCCTGCCAGGCAGTGCCAGGCTGGGCTCTGTCAGTGCTGCAGAGCACGTAACATCCCTCACTTGTTGACCTCAGGTGTTAGAAACACTCTTTTATTTTTAATTCCTTCCCCCACTCTGCCCTCATCACACTTTGAGCCAAATGCATAAGCTGGATGGAAAATCCCTGCTTTGATTCCTCTGAAAGACCACAGCTGCGTGAAGTGATGGGGGTTTTCATCTTGAAACTTTATTTTCTGACATAAATAGTGAGAGGTCGCCTCTTGCATCTTTTCATCTCTTCTTCAAAATGCTTTTTTATCTCCACGAGCACCTCTTGTATCACAGGACAGGTATTGAGCATGGCTGTGAAAATCGTACTGTGAAGGAAAATGAGGCACTTCTTTCCCTTTTAAAGGAGCAAAAATGAGCTTTCTTGGCTGCAGAGGTGAGGGGCAAAGGAGCAGAAGGTGCTGATCATGTTTAGCACGGTGACCTTCTCCTGGGACACGTGCTCTGAGCATGGGTTCACACTGTGGCATCTGTCCCAAGGTCACATTCATGGCTCACTGTCCCCTGTGGGGACAGGAGGGGGATCCCCCACCTGTGTGCAGCTCTGCGGTTGCGTGTCTGTGTGTGCTCATTAAGTACTAATTAAACCAGGCCGAGGGGTGGTACTGGCTGTTAATCAGCACTGATAAACCTCCTGCTGGCATTGGGTGGCAGGGCAAGGTGCCAGCCTGGGTAGTGTGTGCGTGAGGGATGGACACACCTGCCCAAGGTGTGGCTTTGCCCTTTGCCCTTGGCAGGAATCAAAGGGCTGTAAATAGCCAAACCCAGGATTTTCCCAATGTTTCTACAAATTAATAACTTGCTTCTCTGCTGTCGTGGAATCATAGCCTTGTTCAGGCTGGAAAAGCTCTCTAACACCAAGTCTAACCGTTCACCCAGCACAGCCAAGGCCACCACAAATGTCCCCAGGTGCCACATCCATGCAGCTTTTAGACCCCTCCAGGATGGAGAATCCACCACTGTCTTCTGTGGGCTCTGTCCACAAGGGCTCACACTCCTGCCCATGGCCTGTGGTCACCGGGCAGTTCCAGAGGGACCTGCAGGAGGAGATCCCTGAGCAGAGAAGGCACAAAATGAAGCTCCACCTCCTCGGTGACCCTTTCTCTTCAGCCCAAGGACCCTGGTGTTTGCCCAAATCACATACACAAGTAACCCGCTGTCTTTGACCTTCCTGCTCAGGCCCAAGGGGTGAAGCAGAGGCAGCTCAAACCAAAGCACACCACGGTGTCTTCAAAGCAATTTGTCACTTGAACCCCGCACACGGTTCAGTTTGAATGGGAGTTGGTTGTCCACATTAAATAGTCCTTTTCCTTGGCACCCTCTTTTCCGTGGTGTCCTTAAAACAGAATGACATCTTTTGGTGCATTTTCAATGGGTCTTTCCTGCTCTTTCTTCTTCGAGTATCTTGCATGGTCATAGAAATATATGATGATGACAGAAGCAATGTTCAGGAGAAGGATGAGCAGCATGAGCCAGTAGGAATATCCATAACTGTGCTTAGAGTTGATATGTCTCTGCAGAGAGGTAGAACATCCACGAGCCAGCTCTTCAGACAGGCTGTGTGCTTCTATGTTCACAGGGAAAAGGATCATGGCTAGAAGGATGAGGATTCCTACAAAATAGAAATCCAAATATTAGAGGTGAAAGCACGGTGATATTTATACAGCTACTTGTAAATAGTCTACTTAGAATTGGTTAAATACCTGCCCTAGGACAAAGATTAATATTTTCCTTTAGCAAATTATAAGGGGATTTTGAGAATTTTTGTCCCACCCAAAGGTATATTTACCAGGTGTTTTGATTTTGACAGCTCTGTCTTTTGCTAAAATTACTCTTTTCTCACTGATTATTCTTAGATAAGGCCATTTAATTTAACCTTTTTTTTTTCACTGAATTTAGGGCTGATGAGTATAATGTATCCACCCCTTTGGTGATTTGTAGATTGTTTGATATGAGCCCAAATCCATGGGCTGGGCACTGTCACAGCTGGATAAAACCTGGGCTGTGTTCAGGGCTGGCCCAGCTTTGCTCAAGAGCTTAAATTTAGAGACCTCATGTTCTCTCCAACTCAAATTATTTTATGACTCTGTGATGAGCTGAAATTCAAAGTCTTTTTGTATCTGTATCTCTTACAGCCTTCCAAATGTGAAAAGAGGTTAGTTACTTTGACATTTAGCCAAATAATGGTTTTACATCTCTGCTTTCACCATGCTAACAGAGGTATAACCTCTGAACGTCGGTGGAAATGGTTCCATTCCTTTCCCCCAGGTACACGAGCCTACACAACTGCACACTGGAACAGGCTCAGTTTTTTCCAGGAGGACTTTCAGGCCCCCTGGTAGGAGAATTAGGAACCTCCAAGGTAACCTCACACACGAAATGATGTGTGCTTGTTCATAGAAATAACACCCCCAGCAAAACAGGCTTCCAGGTCACAGCATCTACAGGGCTGCACAGATTAACCACAACCCTCAGCCCACGCCAGGCTTTGTTTTCTCACCAATATTTATTTTGGCAAGCCCGTGGTCCTTTCATTTCAGGTCAGAGCTTGCAGGTTTGGGGTGCTCAGGGAAGGAACAACCTTCTCGTGTGACCAGACAACGATCTGCTTGTCTCAAAAGTGAATTATTGTCTAACTCCAGCTTTTGTTCACTTTTCGTGCTGCGTTTCACAGCTGTTTCAGCATCCATGTTTACATGATGTGTTAGAAAAGGGGGGAGTTTTACACCTCCACCTGTTCTTGCTATGATCGAGACTAAGTTTATCTCCACAGTTCCCTTCCCACCACGGTCTGATTGAGATGGTGCTGAGGGGACACATCTCCCTCCCACCTTCAGACCTGAAGAGCTTCAGAAGGATAAAATACCCTTGCTGAAGTGCCCTGCAATCAGATGCCTTGAAAGCAGATTATTCAAGTACAAAGCTATTATTAGAGGAACACATAATCCTCTTGAGACAAATTGAGTGTGAGTTGGAGTCAGTGCCATGGCACAACCAGGAGGTGTGTTGGGAGCACCAACCAGGTGAACCCGGGCACGAACCCTTTGACAGGGGTCAGGCTCTAATGACTCAGCGTCTCTAACTTCTTGGTGTTGTTTTTTTGCTTAAAAAACCTAATTTTAATATGTCAAAGTGGGATTTTTAGAGAGAAATAAATAATTTTTGCCATGGCTCAGTCCTAACTGCTGCCTCTCCGTATATGCTATTATATAAATCCCATTTTACTTCTATACAATACAGTTTGAGTGGTATTTAAAAGGTAGGTTGCAGGTGCCCCAGAAGACCCAGTTAAAACCCAAACCCACTGAACAGAATACTTTTCCGAGTGTTTTCTTTTACAGACGTATTTTAATCTTGGAATCAAAGTACTCATCCCCGTGGTGGGCAGAAAGTGGGATGGCATGGGGTGAGTTACTCACCACACACAGAATTCCAGGTGTAGACTCCGACGGGTCCCAGAAACGTCTGGTAGGGGTTGCTGACAGTGTTAGTGCAGGTAAATCCAGAGCTCAGCAGGGACGTCAGCAAACTGAGAACCAGAATCACAATAATGGCAACGTTGGTGCTTCTGGTCTTGGTGCTGCTCACGGAATCTGCGACTGAAATGGTGGGGGGGGTCAGCATGGACAAGGACAGGAGGAGAGGACACAGCCTCAGGTTGTGCCAGGGGAGGTTTAGGTTGGATATTAGGAAAAATTTATTCACTAAAAAGGGTGGTCAGGCACTGACACAGGGCAGTGGGGGAGTTCCCGTCCCTGGAAGTGTTCAGGAGATGTGTGGATGGGGCACCTGGGGACGTGGTTTAGTGGTGATTGTGCTGGTGCTGTGCTAAAGGTTGGACTTGGTGTTCTTGGAGGTGTTTTCCAACCTTGATAATTCCGTGATAATCAGCCTTCCCCCCACGGTCTGGTGGACTCTGACAAGCTTATGACTTCCTGACATGGCTGTAATTCAAAGCTGATAAACAGAGACTTGGCTGAGCTGTAGGGATCAGGATGTAGAAGGAACGGTGGGTTTGGAGCATGTGAACCCAAATCCACCATGGGGTGAAGGTACAGAGGGCTGAAGTAAGTTCACGTCTGCTAATCCTGCAGGCACACAAAGTTCCTGGGCATTGGCTGGCCACTAAACTTCTTTACCTTAATACTTCTGTAAAAACTTCCTCTTGAGGTGACTGGAAATCTTATGCTTAAACTGGACCAGAAATCTTGATGTTTGGTACCCATGTCTGATAAAATCCACAATTCCTTAAACCTGTTCCAACTGTGGTTTATTTTTTCTCAGTATAGCATCAGTGTCCCTCGCATGGAATAAATCTGACAGGAGGAACAGCCTCTAAGAGAGTAAAGCTGTTTGCCAGGAAGGGCCACATGGATTTGCAGGACAAATATGACTGAGCATGGTCAGACATGGACAGGTGAGGATGGTTGACCTCATATCCTCACTGGATATGTCTCCATCTCCTACAGGAAAAAAATTGGTGGAGGCAGCACTTGCTCCCTTCTTTGAAAAGAAAGGAGCAGCTCCTACTCTGGAGGATGTTACTGGATGCCCTGAGCCTCCTGACCCTGCAGCTCATCATCTGATGTGCTGCACCATCCACCCTTAGCTCAGCTTCAGTGTGATGTTCCTCTGCTCACTTCCCATTTCTCTTTCACCCCGAAATCCACTGAATTTTTATTTCCTGCACCAGGTTATTCAGGGGTGAAAATCCCCCCCTGAGCTGAGCAGCTCCTCAGCTGCTCAGGGTAACTCTGACAACACAACTCCCTGGATTTTGCTTGGCTTGGCCTCTTCAACTAAGAGTCCTGCTCACAGACCCTGTTTCTGTAAAGGAGGGAAGATGGAAACATAAAAGTCTGGAGTGTTTTGTCATTATTGGGATGTGATTAAGGTTTCAGTGCAAGCTCAAATACCCTTTTTATCTCTAAGCCTACACGGGCTTAAAATAATAACTCCATGAGCCAGACTTGTTTCAGATGAAGAACAGGGAGTACCATTGGTGGCCACTGATCCTGGTGCCCAAGGAGGGACTGGATGTGGCACTCAGGGTTCTGGGCTGGGGGACAGGGTGGGCATCGGGCACAAGGTGGGCTTTGCCAACCCAAACGATTCTGGGATTCTGTGCCGGGGTAAAGGGAATGTTGTGGCTCCCACGGGGCAGAGCTTTGTGGCCACACGGTGGCCCTGGTTTGTCCCTGCCCTGTTCTCAAGGTCTTCACCCCCAAGGCCACGTGCCAAGGAATCAGATCCTGGCCCTACTCCTTTTTGCTCCACCTTGTTACAGCTGATACCCACAGGGCACTGCCCTCTCCAGTTTCTGTGGCTGTGGGAGTGTCTGCCCATATGTCCATGGCACGTGTTCAACCCCTCCAGGACTGTCATCAATGTTCTTGTTTTATGCCTAAATCCTTCCAGTTAATCCACAGGTTGCTGACAATAAGAGACACAATATCCTCAAAGTGTAATTGCAGTATAGCTGCATTGAGATATATTATATTCTTCTTTTCAATTTAAAGATTGAAAAGAAAACTATAATGTGCCTGTGGCTGCCTGATGTTGTAACAAATATAGTGACAATGTTTTCCAGCTCTGTTCAAATGGGTGTTGTGATAGACAGACATCTGTAGGAAAATTCCCCTTCTATTCTGCTTTTAACACAAAGCCATTACTGCAAAATGTTCAGGTAGTGCAGAAATGGCAGGGGAAAATGTAAAAACCCCATAAAGAGAAACAAACACAATAAAAAGAGGAGCTATTGGGAAGAGATGAAAAGGGAGAACCTCTCTCTCATTTTATGTAATGCTGCAGGCAGAAGTTAATGTGTGTTTGAGGCACCAGCAGGTAAGGACGTGCTATGGAAAGCAGTTGTAAATTTAAGCAATTTTCCTAGAAGGATAGGAAAGAAGGGCATCCAGGGGCTATCACTCAATTAAATGGGAGCGAGCCTGCTGCTGGCTGTGCCCTGCACTCGGGCTGAAGCAGCCTGGCCATCACCTCTGATGTATTTCTTGCACCAGAAATAAGTCTGGAGCCAAAGCAGCCAGCCTTGTGCAATTTCCCTCTGGCAGCCTCACTTAATTTTATCACTCGGAACATCTCCAGGATTGACTGGCTACACCTATTGCAGCCCTAATTGATCTTGTTTATCTGTGACAGTGATCAGCAGTTCAGGGGATGTCATTTTGTCAGACTCCAGCTGCCAGCAGCACACAAGGCTGAAGGGTTTAAAGGAAATGTTGTTTTCATGGCAGCAGATATTTTTTCCCCCTAAATAAAGCAGTCTGTGCAAACTGAAGGAGCTGTTCTATTTGAGTGGGGTCAGTAGTAACCTGCAGCATCTGTGTAAAATAACCTCACTAGAATGAAAACAGAGGGGTTTGCCCTGCCCAGGTTTCTCCTTGTTTTCCTGTATCTACCTTTTTTCCCCCAATCTTTAATTCTCATATATTTGGATAGAATTTCCCCAACTTTTACTGACCTGAGTGAGCCTCTCGAGCAGTGCTGATCTGGCAGCTTTTATGAGCTCTCTAATCACTTGGGGCACATAAGGGGTTGTTCATGAAAAGAACAAAAGCCAAACAAACAAAAAACCCCAAGCAGAGTTCAACTGAGTTTCCCAGTTTACAGGACATCCCTGGAAACTCATGATAGCGTTAATGAAGTTCCAGGAACTTGCAAGCATTTGTCAAGTATTTGAAAAGTTAGAAGGTGAACTGATTCCTCTCTGCTTACAGCAAATTTCAAAGGCTTCCTCATGTGTTGTTGGCCCTGCTGGCTGCCAAGAGTTGGGTAAATCCTGATGCTCCAGGACTCTCTGGGTGTGCCTCTTCTGGGCCTTGCTCCCCTCCTACATGGACACAAGCAGAGCTGTAAACAAGCTCTTACATTCATAGGTGGTTCCTTTCTAAGAGAAATCATTAAAACAGCACATGAAGACTGTAAGGATGTTGGTTATTAACCAACTTTTATGTTCTGCCAGACCAGTCCTGCCCAGAGCCTGGGAAGTGGCTGCTTTGAGTTATTGCTCTGCTGGGGCTGTTCCTGTTCAAGAGACACCCTGACTGGGCAGGTCGTGTTCATGCAGTGCAGAAACCACGTTCCTGTGTTTGTCTTTCATCTCTACACTCAGAAATGTCTTTTAATGCTGTGGTTTCTCTAAGAATAAGTTTTTTGTAGAGGCTGTTGTTGACCTTTCAAATGGCCATTGATAAAATCCAGCCTGGGCCACTGCTAACAAATATTCCATATCCCCAAGCTATCACCTTTGATTTGCTCTTCCATGATTTCCATCCTCCTCACACCCAAATATGACAATGCCACTTGAGCAACACACATGGGCTGCACAGCAGGGCACAGTTGTGGAGTGAGAGGTCACAATGTGATTTAAAAGGATATTTTTCACTCCTCTTACTGGTGTCTGAACCCTTAGAGTGGAGAGAGCACTGCACTTCATTTCTTCATAAAACACAAAATCAATATACTTAAGAATATCAGCAAAGATGAGACATTTATTGTCTTAGGAGGACCCGACTACATGAATTTAAAAACACTGTGTATGCAATTGTGTGAAGTACTTTTCCTATTTCAACTATGCAAGGAGTAGAACCACGGGCTGGTTTGGGTTGGAAGGGACAATAAAGACTATCCAGTTCCAGGGATGGGGCAGCCACAGCTTCCCTGGTCTCCTCACCCTCCCAGGGAAGAATTTCTTCCTTTAATGGCAACATGAAGTATAAGAATCGTGCCTAGTATGAGCCTAAGCATTAATTTGAAATCAGCCCATGTATGCCAGAGTGAACTAGGGAGGGATGTGGGCAAACCCACCTTTGGACTATTCCTAAAGCATCCCTTTCCTTCAGCGGCTGTGGGAAGCAACTCATAACTCCTGAAACTCACTGGTTTGGTTCACCCCTAAATAACTGATTTGTGAGAGTGGAGATAATTGTTTGTAAATGTTATCTCAACATTTGCTAAATTATAAGCAGTAATCTGGAGGGGGAAAACCCAGCACCGCTGAGATGCACATAGACCATGCAAGAACCGAAACCTTTCACTGATACAAGGGTTTTGTGAGTCCTTTTCATCAATTCTAATTAAAATCGATCTGGTGGTAACAGCCAGGCCCCGGCACTGGGCTGTGTGAGCTGTTGTACAAACAAAGGCGAGACACGTGCCCTGAACTGCAGCCAACCTGTGTCCTCACCCTGCGATCCCCGTGGGAGGACTGCAGGTTTCACACGGGCCCCATTCAAATCAGCAAGAGCTGCCCACATGGCACAAGGGCTGGGGCTTGAGCCAATTGCATTGGGGTGCTAGAACCATATATAAACCATTGTTTATTAATGCATAGTTACTCTTCTAAAATCACTGTGACTATTCTGATATGACTGCAAACAAACCAGGTTTAAACGACTCATGATTCTGTACGTATGTGACAATCTCATCCACACTCCATGTTTTGCTGGGAATGCTGCCGCGTCCAGATTTTCATGACAACATAGACGCTCTCCTGAGAACTGGCTTGTGTAATGCAGCTTTGTCACCGCGGGAATTTGGGAGCCTGTCTGGACAGGTACAGTTTCTGTGATAAACTAAGCTGGGAAAGACCTGGGAGCTGGGAAGGACCTGCAGGCTTGGTTAGATCTGCTGTGCTCTGCCTTGGTGGCTGCTCTGGGCTGGGACACCTCACAGCAGCCTACCCAAAGGGGAACATCCTTCTTGAAGGGTCTCAGAAGCCCAGACTGGTCTGGGTTGGGAGGGACCTCAAAGCCCAACCAGTGCCACCCCTTGCAATGGGCAGGGACACCTTCCACCAGCCCAGGTTGCTCCAAGTTGGCCTTGGACACTCCCAGGGTTGGGGCAGCTTCTCTGGGCAACCTGTTTTGCCACTCTAACTGTAAACAAAATGTATTCCTTTACCATTATAATTGTAAAAACATTCTTCCTCGTGTCTAATTTAAATCTCTGCCTCGTGTTTCAAGACTGTTTGACCTACTCTTCCGATTTTTGTTAGGTTTCCTTTTCCCCCCTTTCACATGTGTCATCAGCATTATTGCTTTGAACTCCGAGAGACAGCGAGACATAAAATGAGTGCAAACCCTTGATCCTTGCAACAGCTTTCAGGCTTATCTACCTCTGGGTGTTGTTTTACATGTTTTGTTCTTTTTCCTTCAGCTGCCTTAAAACCTTTTTCTGTAAAACGATCCTAATTTGGCAGTAGGTGGAAGATGTTTTAAATCAAACAATGAATTTAACATAATGAAATTAAGAGAAATCCTGGAAGATGAATTGGGTTTGTAAATCCCTTAATAAAGCGGTAAGTGTTGCTTTTCTGTTCCTCATGGAAAGGCTCTGAAAATGAAAATCAATTTTACATAAAATTGATTTATTTCTCCATTTTTTATTTCTCCCTTTTTCCAAAAAACACAGGGTAATTATACAGGGGATTTAAATAAGCTGTTATTGTCAAAAATGCTGTAGCACTTCTGTGCTTTTGGGGGATCTTATTTTATACCACTGAAATCCCCAGACTGTTCTACAGTTATTCTTGATCCCACTTAAAGTGTTGCAGTTATGGATGAAGATAAGAATGAGCTGTGGGTCCTACGTCCAACACAGGCATGGGCAAGGAGATCTTAAGTTTAGATTGGATATTAGGAAAGAATTCCTGGCTGGGAGGGTGGGGAGGGGCTGGAATGGATTTCCCAAAGAAGCTGTGGCTGCCCCATCCCTGGAAGTGTCCAAGGCCAAGTTGGACGGGGCTTGGAGCAACCTGGGCTGGTGGAAGTTGTCCCTGCCTGTGGCAGGAGGTGGAATGAGATGATCTTTAAGATCCTTTCCAACCCAAAGCATTCTGTGACTCCCATTCCCTTTCCAGGTGTGCCACCACTCACCTTGGAATGTCTTTTTGGACACCTGAAGTCCCGCTTCAACAAACTGCTCGCAGGTGCCCTGGAAGAGCCCGTAGTCGAGGCTGATGGTGACGCTGGTGTTGGTGCGAGTGAAGCGAACCTCGCTGCTCACCCACTGCCGGGTGGCCAGCACCGCGCAGATCAGCACGAAGGAGGACACGCAGCTGCAAAAGGCAGAGGCGAACATGGTGGTTTTCTTTCTGGATGGCATCTCGTCTGGGATTTTCCCACCGGTTCAGGAGGTCTCCTTCCCTTTACTCCAGCTACCATGGAGCTGTTTCCTCCCGCTCGCCGGCCGCGCTCTGCTCTCTGCGCTCGTGGAAAGCCAACCCTGGTAAACTTTAAGTGAACAGCAGCGGTAATAAAAGCGTAAAATAATTGAACTTTGGGCTGGGGGAGAGCTGTTGCCATAGATACAACAAAGGCAGCCCGGCAGAGGCTGGCGGGGATCGCTGGCAGGTGATTTATGGTCCTTGACAAAGCGTCGCTCTCCAGATCGTGGCTCTGGACTCATCCAGAGCCCGCCCGGCGTCTTCCCAGCTCACCTCAGCCTTTCTGGGAGGGTTCTGGGCTTGTCCTCCTGAAGTCCTGAGGACCAGGCTGGCAAAAAGTTGTTGGCTAAGTGTGTATGCAATCTGTTACGACAAAGTCATCAAACTCCCAGCTTGCTGAGAGCTGACCAACCATCCCCTTTGTGAGGCCTCTTGGAAATTCTTTAAATTTGGGAAAACACTCGTTGGGCTTTGGTTTTGGTGGGGTAATGACGTTCTATCTCCTGTCAAGAGATGATTTTCTAAGGAAGGACTATAATTAAATTCCATGTCTTTTCTCCTTCCTTTTTTTTATTAACCTTGTTTTTCAGTCAGGGAGAAAACAAATATCTTGACCAGGGATTCATTTCAGTGAAGAAGTGGATGTGCAAAGGGAGCAACCCTGAAGAAAATCTGTTCTGGACTATAAAGCAAAAGAATATATTCATTTCTCCAGCCCAAGCTGATCTAAACAAAGACAAAAGAAAATATCATCAAACAGAACCTGCATTGCTTAATAAAAAGATTGAAGCCAATTTCTAGAATCTGGGGTGAACTCAGCACCAGGGACCCCGTTTTTTTGGGATGAAACCTGAAAAATAAATTAATAATCTATTGTCAGGGTAAAGTACCAGAGGATCCATGAGCTTGTATTTCTCTTAGTTCTAACATCCTTATTGCACATCATACTGAGCCCCAGAGTTTCTAATTAACCTTTGGGGAGCAATCTGCTCTAAGAGAGCTGCTAAATAAACCCGTGCAGTTCTCATCCTGCCCTGGTTTGCACTGCAATGACAGGGAGGGAGTTTGGGATTTTTTATGGACTTGACATGGCAAAGAATTTCTTGGGAGGGGAAAATACCTGTTCTGCAATGAACTGTTATTGTGCTGTGGTCCTTCTGGGTTGAGGATTTCTTGACCCAAAACTTTAAAGCACTAATTAGATCTGAAATCAGTGTATTTTAGTTCTGCTCTTTTATGTAATATGGCCTTGTGATTTTTTTTTCCAAATTATAGGGGATTTAATAACACTTTTGAGGTAATTGCTTTAAAGAATATATAAATATAAATTTTAATGAATACATAAATTTTATTCCTGAATAATCTCTATGCCTGAATAATCTATAATTTATATTCCTAAAAATCTATATGATCTATATATTTAGGGATTTTATTCCTGAATAACCTCTATCTATGTAGCAGAAATCAGCCAGTATCTGATTGAAGCTCTGAGGACTAAAGGGAGGTTTCCCAGCCTGTCTAAAGAAATCAGAAACAAGAGACCTGCCCCCTTTCTGAGCATTATTCCACTTAAACTTTAACCATGACAATATGGGAACGCTTTGCTGGGCTGATCCACCTCCATAGGCTCATTAATCCCACACTTCTCTTGGTCCTTAATTTGCATACAAAGAGCAGAGTCCAAGAATTTATAGCCCAAGGATACTTTTTAATAAAGTGAGGTAAAACCTGCCCTGCACACTTGTCCCCCATGATAAATGTCTAATATATATATATATATTTAAGAACTGATATTTATCTTGGTAACAATTTCAGAGGAATTACTTTTCAGCTCCTGCTTGGTGGTTTTCTTTTTCAGTCTCACCAAAGTGAGCATGCACACCTTTAGAAGTAGCAAACAGCAGAGACTAAGAGCGTGTTGGAGAGCCTGTAGTTCCTTTCTGAGCAGCCTGACTCAATTATACTTAGGTTTTGGTGACTCAGCTCAAATTGTTATGGCTCAAATCATTGAAACTCTCCCGTGGCTCGGGGAATTGCTCTGTAAATGAGACCATAATTTGCCTTTTTCTTCGCTGTCACCTTGAAGTTTATCTGTTCTCTGCCCAAGCAACAGTTCCTTGGGTCTTTTTTTTTTTTTATTATTTTTTATTTTTATTCTCGCAGTTACCTGAAAAAACATCACATCACATGGAATGAAAACTGTAGTTTGACACGAACAACCTCATCACTCAAGAGAGAGACTGGTTTGTTCTTACTCAGAGGAAAGATCTCCTGATCAGCACCTTATGGACTCTGCCACCAGTGCCACTGACTCAGCCGTGCCCAGGAGTCAGAGAGAACAATCACATTCCTTGGCTCTGACTCAGCTGGGCAGCACAGAGAGCTGGAATCCTCTGCTGGGGAAAATTACAGCTCGCCCTGTATGGCTAAAGGTAAAATATATGAGTATTTCCCTGCTGTTCATGGACAAGTCACTTTAAGGAACATAAATATAAAATGAAAGCCTTTAAATGCAAACATTTCACAAACATTTGGTTTTTAATGTTCCGAACACATTTTTATATGTGAAGAAAACACCCCCCGCTGTATTTTGTTGCTTTGCCCACGGCTCCAGTGGGATTGTACAGGGGGAGACATTTTTGGCTTTGAGGGATAGGTGGGATATTGGGAATTCATTCCTGGCTGGGAGGGTGGGCAGGCCCTGGCACAGGGTGCCCAGAGGAGCTGTGGCTGCCCCTGGATCCCTGGGAGTGTCCAAGGCCAGGTTGGACGGGGCTTGGAGCACCCTGGGCTGGTGGAAGGTGTCCCTGCCCATGGCAGGGGTGGCACTGGATGGGCTTTGAGGTCCCTTCCAACCCAAACCATTCCTGGATTCCAGGCTGCTGTCTCCCAAGGGATGCTGAGTGTGGCAGGCAGGACCTGAGGGCTGGCTCCCAGGTAAATGCTCTCAGCAGCAGCCAGGGAAATTCAAGGTGAAGCCACTGGAAATGATCTCCTGTTCCGCTGCAACCACAACATTAACTACGGCTGCTGGTGGTTTAAAATTTCCGTGTTGGGTTTAAATATTTAATTTAAAAACAACGGACACGTGGCAGGATGACTTGGCAGCGTGGCTGGCAGGAGGTTTTGCTGGTATTTGTGATTTTCCTTGGGCACGACCCTTGTGGGACATCCTTGTGTATCTCACAAAGCCTTTACATCCTTCCAATTTTCCGTTTTCTATGTCTCTTTGAAGGGAAGCTCAGCTGCTTCCTCCTCCCTTGCATGTCTGTATTCCAGGCTCAGGCCATGGATTGCATATCTGTATTCCAGGATTGGGTCTTCCCCTGCCTTTTCCTCTTCTATGATGGATAAATTACAGTTAAACCAAACTGTCGGATACTAAGAATGAGATTGGTTTCTTCCTCCAGTAGTTTGCAGCCAGAATTCTGGGAGCTGATGGAAACAGGGGTTTGTTTATGCTTTTTGGAGTGGGCGAGGGAAAGAGAATAAAGCATCATGAGTTTTATTGTAGCTGGAGCTGACAAATATGAAGCTCAACTTATCTGCAAAATCATTGCAACAACTGTTTGGAAAACCGAGAGGGGTGTGATCCTGATTTTTGTGGATCCCTGCCCAGAGCTGCTCTGAGGGGGGGTCGTACAACTCCATCTTCTGATTTCGTTCTTCTCTTGCTCTGACCTTTCTTACAGCACTTTTGAAAGACAAAGCAAATGCGTTTGAAGTGTTGTTTGGATTTCTTCCCAGAAAATGACTTGAACATCTCAGCTGAGAACTCCATCACGAGGTACTTATTGATCTCGGAGCTCTGATGCTGGAGCATCGGTCGGTGTGGGAGGGGCAGCTGGAATATTGTGCTGCCACCAGCCCCTGAGCAGGGTCCTTTCACACCCGCAGTCAGCAGGAACAGGCACTGCTGGTTTCCTTATCGACAGGAAAAAAGGTGGAAAATCCCAAACCACCACCCTGGGAGCAACAATGAGCGAAATCCCATTTGTTGCTGTAAGGACATCCCTCAGTTCCACAGCCTGAGAGAGACAGCTGGGGCTGCTCTGGGTTCTTGGGACAAGGCCTGGAGGACACAGGGAATGTCTTCCCAGTGCCAGAGGGCAGGGATGGATGGGATATTGGGAAGGAATTGCTGGCTGGGAGGGTGGGCAGGCCCTGGCACAGGGTGCCCAGAGAAGCTGTGGCTGCCCCTGGATCCCTGGGAGTGTCCCAGGCCAGGTTGGACAGGGCTTGGAGCACCCTGGGCTGGTGGGAGGTGTCCCTGCCCATGGCAGGGGTGGCACTGAGTGGGCTTTGAGGTCCCTCCCAACCCAACCCACTTCCATGATCTACAATCTTGAGGCACAACCTGTGCTGCTCCAGAACAAATTTACAACACAAATGAGTTTCATACTCAGACACCTGAAAAGGTCATGGCCAAATACATCTGGTCTTGGTGGAGGAAGAAAAACCACTCTCAGCATCTCCTCCCCTTGGCATAAGCACCAAAATGGGACCAACACTTGCCTCATGTGGCAGCTGCAGGGGCAGCCCTTGAAATTGCCTTTTCTGAAGGATTTTGAGAGTCAGACAGGATTAAGTTTTGATAAGAAATCAATTTTTTCATTGGGAAGTCATATTCTAAAACTTCCTACATGACATCCACGATGGCAGGTGAAGGAACCCGGCGGTTCACTGAACATCTGACTTCTTGTTTGTCCTGTTTCTCTCCATTTCCAAAGTGTAAAATGCCTGCTGGGAATGCTTACAGGCCATTCTGGTAAAATAAGGAGTTTTAAAATGAATTTTGAAATTATGGAGATATTTCCAGTTTCAGTTAACCCCAAAAGTCAGAGACTGCAATTACCAAAACAGCTGAGCTCCACTAAAGCCTCTAAGACGTGTCAGGTAAAGGATGATTTGCACAACTGTAAAACAATGTGTTTAGGTGTTAAAATTTGCTTTCCTTTATGACTGAATAAGCACAAGTTGAGTGGTCAAGTACAGTTTGTTAACAGTAGCAGGGGAGGGGGGGAGCCTCCTGGCATTGCAAGAAGCAGAAATTACTGCCTTTGCAACATTTTCACTTTAATAAAATGCAGCTTTGAAGCTGCTTTGAGATTTGTCGTGTTTAAAACAAACCCTTGAGGTGGAGATGGAGAGAAGAGCAGGCAGGGCAGGCTTTCATTTATTGCAATTCCTGTAACAATTATGAAGATATGTAGTTTTGAATACTTAAATCTATTCCTCTCCACTCATCATTTTGGATTGCAAATGTAAAAACCTTAGACAAATACCCCTTTGAAGTCACTAAATTAGCTGCTGCTGGGATGTTACACAGCCTCCCGCTTTTGCCCAATTATCCACACTTTGAAGGGTTTTTCTTGTATTTTTAGACCGAGATATAATTGCAGTCACTGGAATCACGTGTGTCTGTGATTCCCTGTCCTGCCTCTGATTTTCTGACTTGCTCAGCACCTTTCCAATTTGTGCTCCAGTGTGCCAGTCCAGAGCCAGACCCACCACGCTGCTACCGCGTTGGAACAGCCACAAGAAAACGTTGCTGTTCAAATATCGCCTCTTCCCCAACATTGATTTGCTGAGCTCCGAGCACAGAAGGCACCTCTTTGTAACACAGGGTAGCAAAGTGTTTGTAAGTGCTCAGGGTGAATTTTCCACCACTTCTGCTGGAATTTTGTTACTTCCCTGCTGCAAAACAAGGGATGCAGGTGCTGGGTCCAGCCAGAAGCTGTTGGAGACCCTGGAGCATCTCCAGCAAATTGGAAATGAGGGTGAAACGGCTGCCAAAGAGCTGACATTTCTGGGAATGTGCTTGATTGGTGATGGAGACAGAGGAACAGACAGATGAGCAGTGGACTGTGAGGTGGATAAAAACCACTCTTGGAGCTGTCTTGGGCTAAATTCGTGAATTATCTTCCTTGTGTTACAGAATTTCAGTCTTTCAGTTTCTTGAATTTATTTTCTCATGAAGCTTCTGTGTACCTTCTGTCAAGGAAGATAAATTGCTGCTAAAATATTATATCCCACAGCAGCCTTGTTTTTCATCCTCTCCCTTTTTCCACCAGCATAAATTGCCCCCAGACCACTGAAAACTGGCTTCAAGGCATTTCATTCTCCAGCTTCCCAGCTCCAAGACTTTTAACCTGCTTTTCTGGAGAACATCCTACTATGGTGTTTTTCTCCAGCCAGCAACTGAATACCAACCCAGCCTCAGGCTCTTGGCCCCAGCTCATTAGCGTATCCCGAGAAACACAAGTGGCAGAAACCCAGGCTTACACATTCTTGGATGTGACTGGGAGGAAGCTGAGCTGGGAAAACCGGTGTGGACTACCAAGGCTAAATTATCAGTGTCATTATCAATGGGGCAAAAGGATTGGATGAAATTCCTTTTACAACTTTATTTCACAATTGTACCATTTTTTTAGATATTTCCCTTCATTTTACCAAATCTTTTCCCCTCAAATAATGTATTAATAATTATAATATTTATGTTCTTTGGTACTTTATTGTACAACTTGGCCTCATGTTTTTTTCTCATGACTAATTAATTTTGGAACCACATTATTACAGTACTTTTAAATTCTGTGCTAATAGAAAACATGGTAATTTTGTCCAGCGCGTATAATAATTCCATTTACTTTATTGCTCGGATATAAGCAGTCATTTAAATTAATATACAGCTCCTTGAAAATGGTTACTAGGGAGAAAATTGCTGACTTGCAGTCATTTGATCTACAAAAACGTTCATTAAAATCCAACACCTCCCTGGTGCTGTGCCCACTTGCAGTGCCATGGCTGCTGATAGGATTTTAGCCTCCTCCTAAATTGCAGTTTCCTAGTCAACACGATGCCAAAGGGACATAATTAGGCTCTGATTAAGTTTTCTGCAGAAGACACAAATATTCACAGATGTTCTGATATTTCTGTTCCTGTGGGTCTTTCTGTGCAGCCCTTCATTCTCTGACATCCTTTGGAACACTTTAAATAAATGTGGTTTGCATGGATATGGGTTTTGGAAGTAATGCAGAGAATCATTAAGGTTGGGAAAGGCTTTTCAGATCACTTGAATCTCTGCTGGAGGAAGAATTTCTTCTGCTGGGAGACTCTTCTTGCACTGGGATATCCTTTAGAAAACTTAAAGTAAATAAGGTGTGCATGGGTATGGGGGTTTTGAAAGTAATGCAGAGAACCATTAAGGTTGGAAAAGGCTTTTAGGATCACTTGGATCCCTCCTGGAGGACGGATTCTTTGCTGCTGGGAGAATCTTCTTGCCCTGGGATATCCTTCAGAAAACTTAAATATGGTGTGCGTGGATGTGGGGGTTCTGGAAGTGATGCATAGAATCATTAAGGTTGGAAAAAGGCTTGGATCTCTCCCGGAGGAGGGATTTCTGCTGGGAGACTTCTTGCTCTGGGAGAGGCGTATTGTAGGGACTGGAGACAAGACGTGCCTTCAGCCGCCCTGATTCTCGCCTATCCCTCAGTAATCCCCTCCTCTCTGTCCTACTTTTCCACCTGACGTTTCTATTCTGGGTCTCCGTGTCCCGGTTCGCGGTCCCGGAGCAGCCCCGGCTCCCGGAGGTCCCGTCGGAGGGGACGGTGGGTACCCAAATCCTCAGCTGCATCCCTTCCACCCCAGGGCGGCGACACATCATTAGTGGGGCGAGCAGCGAGGGGCAGCATCCCGGAGGCTCTTCGGTCCCCGGAGCGAACTCCCGCATCCCAAGGCGGCCCGGGGGATGCCGGGCAGGGGTCGGTCCCGCATCCCCCCCGCTGCCCGCGGGGATCGGGGCGCTCTCGGGGAGCGGGAGGGAGGCGCAGAGGGCGGGCGTGGCGATGTCGCAGCGGTGCGGGTGACACCGAGCGCGGCCCCGGCCCCGCGTCCCCCCTTGATCCCGATCCCGAGCCCGATCCCGCTGCAATGCAGGCGGTGTCCGCCAGGCGGCGCCGCGCCGGCACCAGCCGTGGATCGGGATCGGGAGCG